>CAUYLG010041944.1:0-20017 GCA_963573385.1 Cacajao melanocephalus | reverse complement strand
ATTTTCATCTCTTATTCCTTCCTGTCTCCATTGTTAAGTACAATTATTGGCATAAAAGAGGTTTTTAATACCTATTTTTAGACTGCATTCTAGCCTGGGCAATAGAACAAGAATCTCATTCTCTCTCCCTCTTTCTCTTCCTCTTTCTTTCTCTCTTACATTCTTTTTTTTCTTTCTTTCACTCTCACTTTCTTCTCTTTTTCTTTCTTTCAAAAAATAAAAAAATAAAAATAAAAAATTTTTTAATATTTATTGGTACATATTAGGTGTGTATATTTATGAAATACCTGAGATGTTTTGATACTAGCATTAAATTTGAAATAATCACATCATGGAGAATGGGGTATCCATCTGCTCAAGCCTTTCTTTATCCCTTGTATTGCAAACTATCCAATTAGATTCCTATAGTGGTTTCAAAATGTACAGTTATCATTGACTATAGTCACCCTGTTTTGCTATCAAAAGTAGATTTTAATCATTCTTTCTATTTTTTGTACCCATTAAGTTTCCCCACATCCCACCCCCAGAAGCCTCCACTACCCTGCCCAGCCTCTGGTAATCATTCTTCTATTCTCAAATCTCCAAAAGTACTATTTTTTTTTTTGACGGATTTTTACACTGTTGCCCAGACTGGAGGGCAGTGGTACAATCTTGGCTCACTGCAACCTCCACCTTCTGGTTTCAAGCAGTTCTTCTGCCTCAGCCTCGCTAGAAGCTGGGATTATAGGCATGGACCACCACACCTGGCTAATTTTTATATTTTTAGTAGGCAAGGGATTTCACTATGTTAGACAGGCTGGTCTTGAACTTCTGACCTCAGGTGATCTACCTGCCTCCGCCTCTCAAAGTGCTGGGATTACAGGCGTGAGCCACTGCGCACAGCCAAATTGTTTTGATTGTTAGATCCCATGAATAAGTGAGAACATGCTATGTTTCTCTTTCTGTGCCTGGCTTCTCTCACTTAACATAATGATCACCAGTTCCATCTATGTTGTTGCAAATGACAGGATCTCACTCTTTATGGCTGAATAGTACTCCATTGTATATATGTGCCATTGTGTATATATATCTGTTGTTTGGCACTTAGGTTCCTTCCAAATCTTAGCTATTGTAAACAGTGCTGCAATAAACATGAGAATGCAAGTATCTTTTTGCTATACTGATTTCCTTTCTTTGGGGCACATACATTATAAGTATATATAAAATATTAGTTTGGTGCAAAAGTAATTGTAGTTTTTGCCATTGAAAGTAATGACAATTTAATCTTGTTGTGTAATATTTCACTTGATAAAAATTCCACAGTTCATTTATCCAAAGGAACATCTGGGTGGTTTCTGATTCAACATTATTATGAATTTGGAGATTCCTCAGAAAACTAAAACTAGTTCTACTGTATGATCCAGCAATCCCACTGCTGGGTGTGAGCAACTTTTGAATATATACAATAAACATATTGAAAGTTGATCACACAAGTTACTATAATTTAGCAACTATTATGAAAATTGGATATCCACACACAGAAGAATGAAGCTAGAACCTGATTTCTATTATTTATATTTATATTGCCCACTTATAGCAATATAAGTGCTAAAACTATATCTACTGTATGATCCAGCAATCCCACTGCTGGGTATGAGCAACTTGTGTGATCGGTTTTCAATATGTTTATTAAATATATTCAAAAGTTGCTCATACCCAGTAGTGGGATTGCTGGATCATAGAGTAGATATAGTTTTAGTTTTTTGAGGAATCTACAAATAGTTTTCCATAGTAGATCTAATAATTTAGATTCTCGCCAAAAGTGTACGAGGGTTCCCTTTTCTCCACATCCTCACCAACATTTGTTATTGTCTGTCTTTTGGACAAGTCATTGTCCAAAAGGTAAGATGATACCTTATCCATGAGGTAAGATGAGATCTCATTATAGTTTTGATTTACATTTCTATGATAATCAATGATGTTGAGTACCTTTTTATATGCCAGTGTGCTATTTGTATGTCTTCTTTTGAGAAATGTCTATTCAAATATTTTGCCAATTTTTAATTGAATTATTAGTTTTTTTCTATAGAGTTGTTTATAACAACTTTTGTTGTCTTTTCACTTGGTTGATTCTATCATTTGCTGTGCAGAAGCTTTTTAGCTTTATATGATCACATTTGTCCATTTATGCTTTGGTTTCCTGTGCTTGTGGGACATTACTCAAGAAACTTTTTCCATCCTATTACAATTATACATGAAAAAAAAGATGTTTGCCCAGACCAATGTCCTGGATATTCTCTCCAGAGTTTTCTTGTAGCAGTTTCATTGTTTAAGGCTGTAATTCATTTTGATTTGATTTTTGTATATGGTGAGAGATAGGGTTGTAGTTTCGTTCTTCTGAGTATGGATATGCAGTTTTCATAGCATCATTTATTGAAGAGACTGTTTTTTCCCTAGTTTATGTTCTTGACACACAGGTCAAAAATGAGTTGACCGTAGGGTGTGTGGATTTGTCTCTGCATTGTCTATTATGTTCCATTGGTCTATGTGTCTGTTTTCATGATGGTATCATACTATGTTGATGACTATAACTCTGTAATATAATTAAAGTCAGGTAATATAATTCCTCCAGTTATGTTCTTTTTGCTCAGGATTGCTTTTACTCATACTATTCTGAGTCTTTTATGGTTCCATATAAATTTTGGCATTGCTTTTTCTACTTTGAAGAATGTTCTTGATATTTTGATAGGGATTGTATTGAATTTGTTGATTGCTTTGCATACTATGGACATTTTAACAATATTGATTCTCCCAATTCATAAACATGTAATATATTTTTATTTTTGCCATCTTCTTCAATTTCTTTCTTCAGCATTTTATACTTTTCATTACAGAGATCTTTCACTTCTTTGGTTAAGTTCATCGCTAGGTATTTAACTTTATTGGTGGCTATTATAAATGGGATTCCTTTTTTATTTCTTTTTTGGATTGTTCACTGTTGGCGTATAGAAATGCTACTTATTTTTGTATGTTGATTTTGTATTCAGCAACTTTACCAAGTTTATCAATTCTAATTTTTTGTGGCATCTTTAGATTTTTCCAAATATAAGATATTATCTGAAAACAAAGATAATTTGACTTTGTCCATTCCAGTTTGGATGCACTTTATTTCTTTTATCTGATTGCTTTAGCTAAGACAACCAATACTGTGTTGAATAAGAATGGTGAAACTGTGCATTCTTGTCATGTCCCAGATCTTAGAGAAAAGGCTTTCAGTTTTTCCCCATTTAGTATGATACCTGCTGTGGGCCTGTCATATATGGCTTTTATGTTGAGATATGTTTCTTCTATCTTCAGGTTCTTTAGGTTATTTTCTCATGAAAGAAGTTGAATTTTATCAAATGCTTTTCATCATCAAATGAAAGGATCATATGATATTTATCCTTCATTCACTTGGTATGATGTATCACATTGATTGATTTGCATATGTTGAACCATCTTTGCATTACAGGGATAAATCCCCTTGTTCATGACGAATGATCTTTCTAATGTATTATTGAATTGGTTTGCTAGTATTTTCTTGGGGACTTTTGCATCAATAGTCACTGGAGATACTGGCCTGTAGTTTTAATTTTTTGGTGTGTTTTGTCCGGTTTTGGTATCAGGGTAATACTGTCCTCATAGAATGAGTTTGATAGTGTTCTTTCCTCCTTTATATTTTGGAGTAGTTTAAGTAGGATTGGTATTAGTTATTCTTTAAATGTTTCATAGAATTCAGCATTGAAACCAAGTTCTGGGCTTGTGTTTACTGGGAGAATTTTTTGACATTTTAATCTTATTACTGGTGTGTTCACATTTTGGATTTTTTTTAATGGTTCAGTCTTTGTAGGTTGTATCTAGGAATTTTACCATTTCTTCTAGATTTTTCACTTTGAGGACTTATGTTGCTCGTAGTAGCCACAAATAATCCTTTGAATTTCTGTGATAGCAGTTGTAACATCTCTGTTTTCATTTCCGATTTTATTTATTTGGACCTTATTCCATGTTTTCTTTGTCTGGCTAAAGTTTGTCAATTTTGTTTAACTTAAAAAAAAAAAACAACTTTTTGTTTCTTTTTTTTATTTCAATTTTATTTATTTATGCTCTGATCTTTATTATTTATTATCTTCTAATTTTGGGTTTGGTATGCTGTTGCTTTTATAGTTCTTTAAGGTTTGTCATTAGGTGGTTTTTTGAAGTTTTTTATTTTATTTGATGTAGGCACTTAAAGCTATAAGCTTCTCTCTGAGTACTGCTTTTGCTTTATCCCATAGGTTTTGGTATGTTTTGTTTTCATTGTCATTTATTTCTATTTCATTCTTAATTTCTTCATTGATCCACTGGTCATTCAGGAGTATATTGTCTAATTTCTATATATTTGTATAGTGTCCAAACTCCTATTAATAACTGTTGGTTTTATTCCTTGGTGGCTAGAGAAAATGTTTGATATTATTTCAAATTTTTGTGTGTCTTAAGACTTCTTTTGTGACCTACCATATTGTATATCATTGAGAATATAATTCATGTGCTGAGGAAAGAATGCACATTGAGCAGCTGTTGGATGAAATGTTCTGTAAATATTTATTAGATCCATTTGGACTGTAATGCAGTTTATGTCTCATGTATTTTTGTTGTTTTGTTTTTTCTGATGTTCTGTTTGGAAGATCTGTCCGATGCTGAGTGTGGGGTGTTGAAGTCTCCAGCAATTATTGTGTTGGGGCCTCTCTCTCTCTTTAGCTCTAATAATATTTGCTTTATATCTATGTGCTCCCATGTTGGGTGCATATATATTAAAATTGTTATATTCTTTTGCTGAATTGACCCCATTATCATTAGTGACCTTCTTTGTCTCTTCTTACAGTTTTTATCTTGAAATCTACTTTGTCTGAAGTAAGTATAGATACTTATGCTCTTTTTTAGCTTCCATTGACATGGAATATTATTTCCATCCCTTTACTTTTAGTCTATTTGTGTCTTTTTATGTAAAGTGTATTTACTGTAGGCAAAAGATCAACAGGTCTTGTTTTTTTAATTTGCTCAGTTAGTTGATGTCTTTTGATTGGCAAGTTTAGTGCACTTACATTCAATATTATTATTTAAATGTAAGAACTTACTCCTACCATTCTGTTAATTGTTTTCCAGTTGTCTTGTGGTTTTCTTTTCCGTCTTTCTTTCCTTCCTGTCTTTTTTAGTTTTTAGTGGAGGTAATTTTCTCTGGTGATACAATATTCTTTCTTGCTTTTCATTTTTTGTGTATTCATTGTATTTTTTCGTTTGAGGTTATGTTGAGGCTTTTAAATACTGTCTTATAACTCACTATTTTAACCAGATAACAATTTAACACTATTTTCATAAAGAAACAAACAGAAATAAAACTAATAAAAACTCCATGCCTTAACTTCATCCCCCTGCTTTTCAATTGTTGTTATTTCTATTTATATCTTATTTTACAATTGTGTCTTGACAAGTTGTTGTAATTATTATTCTTGATTTGTCCATCATTTAGACTTTCTACTTAGTATAAGAGTAGTTTACACATCACAGTTACAGTGTTATAATTTCTGTGTGTGTGTGTGTGTGTGTGTGTGTGTGTACTTGCTATTACCAGTGAGTTGTATCCCTTCAGGTAACTACTTATTGTTTATTAATATCTTTTTATTTAGAATTAAAGTAATACCTGTAACATTTCTTACACAATAACTCTTGTGTTGATGAAATCCCTCAGCTTTTGTTTGTCTGGGAAAGTTTTTATTTCTTTATATTTGAAAAATATTTTCACCAGATATACAATTCTAGGGTAAAAGGGTTTTTTTTTTTCCTTCAGCAATTTAAATATGTCATTCCACTCTCTCTCTTCTGACCTGTAAGGCTTTCGCTGAAAAGTCTGTTGCCAGACATTTTGGATCCCCATTGTATGTTATTTGTTCTTTTCTCTTGCTGCCGTTAGGATATTCCCTTTATCCTTATCTTTGGAGGTTTGATTATTAAATGCTTTCAAGTAGTCTTCCTCGGGTGAAATCTGTTTGGTGTTCTATAACCTTCTTGTACTAGAATATTGATATTTTCCTCTAGGTTTAGGAATTTTTCTTTTATTATACCTTAGAATAAACTTTGTACCTATATCTCTTTCTCTGCCTCCTCTTTAAGGTAAATAACTCTTAGATTTCCCCTTTGAGGCTATTTTCTAGATCTTATAGGCATGTTTCATTGCTTTTTAATCTTTTTCCTTTGAACTCCTTTGTGTATTTTCAAATTACCTGTCTTCAAGCTCATTCTTTCTTCTGCTTTATAACTTCTGCTATTAAAGGCTCTGATGCATTCTTCAGTATGCCAGTTGAAATTTTCAGCTCCCAAATTTCTGTTTGTTTCCTGTTAGTTATTTCAGTCTCTTAAATTTATCTGATAGAATTCTGGATTCCTTCTGTGTTGTTTTGAATTTCTTTAAGCTTCCTCAACACAGGTAATTTGAATTACCTATATAATAGATCACATAACTCTGTTTTTCCAGGATTGGTCCCTGGGGCTGTATATAGCTTATTTGGTGAGGTCATGTTTTCCTGGATGGTCTTTATACTTATCGATGTTCATCTGTGTCTGGGCATTAAAGAGTTACATGTTTATTGTAGTCTTCACAGTCTGGGCTTGTTTGTACCTGTCCATCTTGGGAAAGCTTTCCAGATATTTGATATGACTTGAGTTTTGTAATCTAAGATGTATCTGTTTTATGGTGTATCCCAGGCCCAGCAGCACTGTGATTCTTGTAGATGCATTGAGGTACTATCTTATCTTGATGGTCTTGGACTAGACCCAGGAGAATTCTCTGGATTACCAGGCAGAGATTCTTGTTTTCTTTCCTTGTTTTCTCTCAAACAAATGGAGTCTCTTCCTCTCCCTCTGTTCTGACCCATCTAATCCTTGAGGTGGAGAGACATGGGCACCCCTGTGGCCATTACCACTAGGACTGGGGTCTTGCCTAAGGTCTCCTGTAACCACTTTCTGGCCTCTGCCTATGTTTGCTCAAGGCCCTGGGGCTCTAGAGTCAGCAGGTGGCAAATCCAACCATGCCTGGTTTTATCCTTTAGGGCTGTGAGGTCCTGTAGGACCCAGGCAGGTTTAGAGGTGTCATCCAGTAGTTAGAGACTAGAGTAAAAAACCTTAAAGGTTTACCTGACATTCCATTTTACTACAGCTGAACCAGTATGCAAACCACAAGACAGCATTTATTTCCCACTCTTCGCTACCCTTTCTAAAGGCAGAAAAGCCTCACTTCATGGCCTATGCCACCACAGTTCCACTGGAAGACTACCATCAATGTTTTATTTAGGCCCAAGGGCTCTTCAGTCAGCTTGTGGTAAATACTGGTGGCCTGGGACACTCCCTTCTGGGCAGTGGACTCCCCTCTGGCCCAGTGCAGGTTCAGAAATGCCACTGAATACCAAGTCCTGGAATCAGAGAACCCAGAAGCCCACTTGCGGCCAGGCTAGTACCTAAGGTGCAAGACAAAGTCTCTTTCACTATTCCCTCTGCTTTTTTCAAGCTGGAGTCTCACATCAAAGCCAGCACAGCTGGGGATGTGCTTAGTCTCACCTAAAACCAGCAAGTCTCAGATCCTCAATATAGTACTGTGTATCATTGCTGGTTATTCGGAGCCCAAGTCTCTTTAGTTTGTAGGTGATGACTCCTACCTGGACTGGATCCTTCCCTTCAAAACATTGGATTCCCTTCTGGCCCAGAGTGTCTAGAAATGTTGCCCAGGAAGTAGGGCCTGAAATGACAGCCTCACAGCTCTTGACCAGTGCCTATCTTGCTGTGGCTAAGTTGGTATCAAAAGTGCAAGACAGAGTCCCCTCACTCTTCCTGCTGTTCTCCTCAAGCAGTAGGAAGGAGTCTCTTTTGGAGCTGTGAGCTGCGCAGCCTGGGGTTAGAGCAGGGATGATGTCAGCACTGCCTTACCTTCCTTGACTGGTGTCTTAGTAGTTTGTGTGCCCCCTGAGTCCTCTGGCTTTAGGTCCAGTTCAACACTAGGACTCACCTAAAAGTTGTAATCCTTGTTGCCTAGCTTCCTTTCAAGTTTATTAGAGCCTCAGAGGAGAGCTTTAGTTCACAGTGGCAAGGATCGCAGGAAGTCAAATTCTGCCTGCTGGAATTGGCAATTTACCTCTGTCTAGGGCTTGTTTAAATGCTTAAACGCTCCCTACATAGGAGGATGCCAGCTGATTTTGGTCCAGTTTTTCTCTCTTCTATAACAGGATAGCACTGTGTTTAATGCTTCAAAATTGCTGCACTCTCCCTCTCTCTATCGCACAGAAACACTCCACACCACACTGCTGCTGCCAGAGGGTGAGAGGAGTGGTGTCTATCCTCTCATCCTCTTTTATCTACCTCTTCAGTACCTCTTTCAGTGGTATGAAGTTAAAACCAGGTAATGTGACGGCTCATCTGACTTTTTGTTCTTATAAAGTTTTTTGTTTGTTTGTTTGATTTTTAGTGTAGACTGTTGTTAAATTGGTATCCTTGTGAGATGATCAGTAGAGGTTTCTCTTCTGCCATCTTGATCCACCCCCTCCTCTATTTTTGGTTTTTTGAGAAACTCTATACAGTTTTCCATAATGGCTGAAATAATCTATATTCCTATCAACTGACTAATTGATTTCCCATTTCTCCACATCCTGGCCAAAACTGTTATCTTTCATCTTTTTCAAAATATCCATTCCAGCAGGTACCAGATAATACCTTGTGGTTATAATGGGCATTAGTGATGTTGAACATTTTTTAATTTATCCATTGTCTATTTGTATGTTTTCTTTTGAAAAATATCTATTTAGGTCCCTTGTCCAGTTTTAAATTATAGTGTTTTCATTCCATAGAGTGTTTTGAGTTTCTTATATATTTTGTATATTAACTCTTTATCTGATGTATGGCTTTCAGAAATTTTTCTTGAATCTGTAGGTTGTCTCCTCACTCTGTTGTTTCTTTTGTTGTGCATTTTATTTTTTTTATTTAACTAGACTACATTATTCTGGTTGGTTATTTAAAATATCTCTTGCAGCATATTAATTAGTCCTCCAAAATATCATTACAACAAGTATCCAAATCTTTATCGCAAACATACCCTCCTCACCAGGCAAAAAGTAATGGACATTTCCTGTAGTCTTAAGTGATTATTCCTGATTAATGATTATGCCATATTGATTTTGCAAGAAGTTACTTCTGTCATTTTCTGCAACAGTTTCAGCAAAGAATGTCCATTAAGCAGGCTACTGGAAAAGTATATTCCTACAAAAGTCTTTCATCTATAAGGTAAAAATAATTTATAAGATTATATAGTCCAATTGAAGAAGTCTGGTAAGTACACATTCTATCTTTCTTATCTTCTCTGATTTGATTGGGAAATAAATAGCATTTAAGCATGCAATAAAAAAGATTGTCTTCAGAGGGATAATATGTATAAGATCACATTTATGAATACTTTACTAGGATCAACTTAATATCTTTTGTAGAAAAACCAATTATCAAAATAAGCATTTTACCTCATTTACTTTAAAAAGAGAAAAATGCTTTCATGACCAAAAAAAAAAACATATTTATTAACCAAGTAAATAAATATGTGAATATAAGTGCTTATAAACTGTGCATTGCTCTGTTAAATGAACCATTTAAAGGAGATGGAACTAGTTATCATAGCTATTTTATACAATAAAACATAGATTTCAGTTTACTTTTGTATCCTTGTAGTAGAACCTATTAAGTCCAGTAACTCATTTTATCAGTTCAATATATTCCAACTAGATTTTTCTTTTAAATCACATGTTAAGATTGCTCTTTGAAAAAAAACAGATGAAACTCGCTTCAAGTACCTTATTTTATGTATAATCATGTTGGACTTGTGTGCCTTTATCTTCTAATTAGGAGAAACTTTTTTTTAATTTCAACACCCTTTCCTGCTTTCCAGATTTACCATTTTAGAACATACTATTGACTAGACTTTCCATTCCAAACTGGTATCTTCAAAATACTCAGTGAAATTCATTAATTCTATATCTTCAGGAACTATAGCTGGGCCTTCCTTGGCAGAAATATAAACTACCTGCTCCAGTTCCCTAGGTTTTTTTTTTTCTGTTAGCCTATTTCTTTTTCAGGTGTTTCTGTTTGTTTGATTGCTCACCCAACCAGTATACCTTTCACCCGCTAAACACATGTGTCACAAATGTAGAATCTCTTCCTTTGTTTAGACAGTATTTTTAAAGAAAATTCATTTATTTTTGTTAGTTATTGACAAATTATAATGTATGTTTTTATGGAGTACAATGTGAGGCTATAATATCTGTATACAATATGGAATGATTCAATTGAGCTAATTAAGGTAACCATCACCTCAAAAACTTATTTATTTCTCCTGTCTAAATGAAACACTGTACTCTTTGATCAACATCCACCTATTACCCTTCTCGGCCAGTCGCTGGCTTCTGGTAACCACGGTTGTGCTTTCTTCTGTGTTAGCTTCTTAGCTTCCACATAAAAGAACATGTGGCATTTGTCTTTCTATAGCTGCATTATTTTACTTAGCATAATGTCCTCCAAGCTCGTGTATGTTGTTGCAAATGACATAATTTCCTTCTTTGTAAAGGCTGAATAGTATTTCATTGTGCATGTATACTATATTTTTTATCCATTAATTGACTGGTAAACACTTAGGTTTATGCCAAAACTTGATAATTATAAATAAATCTATAGTAAACATGGGAGTGCAGGCATCTCCTTGACATACTGATTTCAAATCCTTTAGATATACTAGTGAAATTGTATTTTTACTGTTTTGAAGAACCTCCATATAGTGTTACACAATGGTTGTACCAAATTACATTCCCAACAATAGTATAGTAGGGTTCTCTTTCTCCACAGCCTCCTCAACACTTGTTATCTTTCATCTTTTTGATAATAGCTGTCCTGAAAAATGAAAGAATATACCTCATTGTGGCTTTAATATGCACTTCCCCAATAATTAGAGATGTTGAACATTTTTTAAATGTATCTGGCACCCATTTGAATGCCATCTTTTCTTTTAAGAAATATTTACTCTGACCATTTGCCTATTTTTAATCAGATTATTTGTTTACATTCTATTGAATTGTTTGTATTTCTTACATATTTTGAATATTAACTCCTTATTAGATGTATGGCTTGCAAATATTTTCTCTCAATTCATAGATTGCCTCTTCATTCTGTTAATTTTTTTTCATTACTATACAGATGTTTTAAGTGTGATATAATCCTATTTCTCTATGTTTGGTTTTGTTCCCTGAGCTATCAGGGTCAAATTTTAAAAAAATGTCCAGACAATTATTGTATAGATTTTCCCGTTTTTGTTTTGTTTTGTTTTGTTTTGTTTTAGTACTTTTAAAGTTTCACTTTTTACATCAAATTTCTTTTAACTCATTTTGAGTTGATTTTTGTATATGGCATGAGATGAGGGTTCAATTTTATTCTTCTGCATGTGGATATCCAAATTTCCCTATTTCCTTTATTGAAGAGACTGCCTATTTTTTATATTTTGTTTTAGGCACCTTTATCAAAAAATCAATTGACAGTAAGTGAGTGGTTTTATTTGTTGGCTCTCTGTTCTGTTCCATTGGTTGACGTGTCTATTCTTATGCCAGTATAATGCTGTTTTAATTACTATCGTTTTAATATAGTTTGAATTCAGATAGTATGATGCCTCCAGCTATTTTTTTTTTAAGGGGGGTAATGTGTGCAAGATTGTCTTGGAAATTTGTGTTTTTTTGTGGTTTTATATAAATTTTAGTTATTTTTACATTTCTGTGAAAAATGAATTTACATTTTGATAGAATTTTCATTCAATATGTAGATCATTTTTGGTAATAGGGACAGTTTATTTATTTGTCTGCTGAGACAGAGTCTCACTTTGTCACCCAGGCTAGAGTGCAGTGGCATGATCTTGGCTCACTGCAACCTCTGCCTCCCAGGTTCAAGTGATTCCTATGCCTCAGCCTCCCAAGTACCTGGGATTACAGGCATGCGCTACCACACCCAGCTAATTTTTTGTATTTTTAATAAAGACAGGGTTTCAATATGTTGGCCAGCCTCATCTAGAACTCCTGTACTCAAGTGATCCACCCATCTCAGCCTCCCAAAGTGCTCGGATTACAGGCATAAGACACACATCTGGCTAATTGGGACATTTTAACAATATTAATTCTTCCAATTGTGAACATAGAATATCTTTACATTTATTTGTGTCATCAATTTCTTTCATCAAAGGTTTGAAATTTTTTAGTGTGCAAATCCTTCACATCCTTGGTTAAATGTATTCCTAAGAATGCTTTATTCTAGGTAGCTGTTGTAAATAATTTTTTTTTAAATTTCTGTTTCAAATGGTTCATTGTTCATGCATAGGAACACTACTGACTTTTGCATGTTGATATTTTAATCTGGCAACTTTACTGTATTCATTTATTAGTTATAACAGTTTTTTTGTGGAGTCTTTAGGTTTTCATACATAAGATCATGTCATCACCAAACATGAACAATTTTCTCCATCTTTTCACCTTTGGAAGTCTTTTATTTCTTTTTCTTACCTAATTATTCTGGAAAGGAACAATATAGTCACTTTCAGTACTAGAGTATGTAAAAATGGTGAAATTAGATATTCACGTCTTGTTCCTGATCTTATAGGGAAAGTTGCCTTTGTTTTCATCATTAAGTATAATGTTAGCTGTAGCTTGTCATGCATGGCTTTTATTGGGTTAAGGTACATTCCTTCTATAACTAATCCATTGGGAGAATGCTGAATTTTCTCAAATGCTTTTTTCTGTCTCTAATGAGATTGATCATATGTTTTTTGACCTTCATTCTATTAATGATGTGTATCACATTTATAAACTTGGATTATGTTGAACCATCCTTGCATCCCTGGGATAATTTCTACTTGATCATATTAAATGATTAAATGATTCATTTAATGCACTGTTGATTAGATATTGCTAACATTTTGTTGAAGATTTTTGCATTTATTTTCATTTGGGATATTGGACTATAATTTTTTTTTCTTATAATGTTCTTGTTTGGCTTTGGTACCAGGATGATTCTATCCTCACAAAAAAAATTGAGAAGTACTCATTTTTTGAAGAGTTTGAGATGGATTTATATTAGTTCTCCTTTAAATGTTTGGTAGAAATCAGAAAAAACCATCAGATACTGAACATTTACTTGATGGGAGACATTTTATTACTGATTCTCCCTTTAATGGTTATTTTATATATTTTCTATTTCTTCATGATTCAGACAGAATAGGTTGTATATATCTACAAATTTATCCATTTCTTGTAAGTAATTCATTGGTTGGCATACAATTATTCAAAGTAATCTTTTATGATTCTTACATAGCTGTAGAATCAGTTTTAATTTTTTTCCTGATTTTAGATAGTTGAGTTGTCTCTCCTTTTTGTTAGTCTAGGTGAAGTTTCATTGACTATGTTTATCTTCTCAAAAAAATTCTTGATTTCATGGATTTTCTTCTATTGTTTTTCTAGTCTCTATATTATTTATTTCTTCTCTAACCTTTACTTTCTTAATTCTTCTGGCTTGAGTCTTAGGTTTTTTTTTTCTTTTTCTTTTCTTTGAGGTATAACATTAAGTTATTCATTTGAGATTTTTAAAACATAGAACTGCTTTTTTTGTATCCCATAAGTTTTGGTATGTTGTGCTTCCATTATTGTTTGTCTCAAGTTTTTTAAAATTTCTCTTTTGATTTCTACTTGACCCATTGATTGTTCAAGAGTATATTGTTTAATTTCCATGTATTTGTGAATTTTCCAAGATTTCTTCTTTGATTTGTAATTTCATATACTTGTAATTAGAAAAAATATTTGATAATTTTCAATTTATTCAATGTGTTCAAACTTGTTTTGTGGCCTAACCATGTAATCTATCCTGGAGAATGTTCCATGTTTCCTTGAAAAGAACATGTATTCTGTTGATGGAAAGTTCTGTATATTTCTATTACATCCATTTGGTCTAAGGATATTTCAAGGCTGATGTTTTTCTTTTTATTAATTTCCTGTCTGAATGATTTGTCCATTGTTGAAAGAAGGGAACTGAAATCCTCACTATGATTGTATTGCATTTCATATCTCCATTCAGATCCTTTAAGAATTCCTTTATGTATTTAGGTCCTCCAATGTTGGGTGTGTTATATATTTACACTTGTTATATCTTCTTGATAGATTTGTCCTTAAATATTATGTAATAACCTTCTTTATCTTTTTACTGTTTTTGATTTAAGGTCTATTTTAAGTATAGCTAACTTTGGTCTCTGTCTTTTGGTTTTCATTTGCATAGAATATTCTTTTACGTTCCCTCATTTTCAGTCTGTGTGCGGTCTTAAATGTGAGTTGAGTCTATTTGGATAGCATATAGTTGGGTCTTGATTTTTAAATAAAGTCAGTCATTCTATGTCTTTTTATTGGAAAATCTAATTTATTTATATTCCAAGTAATTAGTGATAGGTCAAAACTTTCTACTGCCATTTTATAATTTTTTTCTGCCTTTTTGAGCTTTTATTTTTGTTTATTAATCATTTCACTTTTAAAACATTATTATAGTTGAACACTAAAAGACAATAGCAAGTAGTGAACATATTATGATCACAATCCTTCACTCGTTCACTACTGCTCATCAAATGCCAGCAATGAGTGTTACTCACTGCTCCTTTTATTAATTTTGGCACTGAACACCACTTCTAGGATGATGTTCACCATCCTCATATGTTTATCCAATGTAATAGTGCTGTCTTTTCTGATTTGAATCGAAGTACACCAGTTCTACTTGATCTATTTCATCAATGTCTTCTATTTCCTTCCTGTGAGGTAGGAGTTTACCCAACTAAGAGAGCTTATCATGAGAGAGAAAACCATTCTCAGGAAAGTTGACCTTGAATTTGATGATTAGGTGATGCTTTTCCTATGGTCTATGAAAAATTGGCATGATTTCATTTAGCACATACTTGATATCTTCATGCTTGACCCATTCGGACCTGGGTGAGAGGTAATGACTATAGTTCAGTAGTCAATGGTGGATATCGGTTTTTAGAAACCACACTATAATTCAACCAGCTGTATGTCTGTAGATATAAAATAAGTCTTCTTGTGAAGTAAAAACAGTATGGTCCTTTTCATCTAGCTCAAAGATATCTCCTGGCTCCAATCCTGGTTCTTTGTCTCATTCACCATGAAATGTTATCTTCTGGCCATCTTTCATGCCTTTCTCAACATTAACTTTTAGAATCTTTTCCCCTCAAACTATCTTCCTTCCATTTCAGTTTTTACATCTATCTTTAGGACTGATTCATTCTCCATAAGCCCGACACTCCATGCATGCATACAGACTAAGTTTGCTGAACCATTTGAGGTCCTATCTCACAAATTCGTATTTGCAGTCCAGTAACTTGGCAATTGGGACAGCACTGTACTTCTCTTCCATTTCCTCCCTGCCACTTCTGCCTTCACATTAGTCACAAATTACATTCCTGTAAAGTGCCAATTTTCTTGTTGTACCATTGCTACATTTTCTAAGGTTTTTGAGAGCTGATGCACAACAATGTTACTCCTCTTTTCTCTCTGCATTCTTCTTCCTCCATAAATAATTATATCAAAGATGTCCATGGGGGACCCAGAATTGCCACATGCTTAGCCCTATTATTTACCTGTTATCTTCCTTTGTTGAAGAATTCCCTTTTATTAGCAACAGAAATAACTTTGTAAGCTTGAGAAATCTGTTTAAACTTCCTCCTTCGTTTGGATTTTTATCAGGATGGTACTTCAAGGCCAGAGTCCCATGAGCCTTTTTCAATTTTTCCTTAGTGGTAGTTTGTTTGACCCTCCAAAACATCATGGAAAGTGGTTTATTTCACCATTTTCTACAGCTAGTGAGTGGGTTGAGGCAAATCTGAGAAGGCAGAAAGGACTGTGTAGCTTCATGCAGCTAAGGCAGCTGCCACTTCTCTGCCTCTCCTGAGTGTTCCGGAAAGTTCCACCTGGTGAACTGAAGCCCTTGCTGTCTGTCTTCTCCTTGTTTTTTATTTACATTTTTTCTTCCTCTGTTGCTGTCATCATTTGTGACTTAATGGTTTTCTGTAGTGAATTATTTATATTTATATTTTTAAAATCTAGTATAGATTTTCACTTTGATTATAAGACTTACATAAAACATATAACAAACTATTTCAATCTGATAACAATTTAACTTTGATTGCATTTGATTTTGTAGACATACAAAACTCTACGCTTTTACTCTACCCACTACATTTTGTGTTTTTGTCAGAATGTACATAATTTTGTAATTTGTATTCCTTGAAAAATAGATTTTACTTATTGTTTTGATGCATTTTTATTAACTATCATACTGAGATAAAATTGGTTTAAATATCACCATGTCAGTCTAGATATCTTGAATATGATTCTGTATTATTTATACCATGAATTTTTGTGCTTTTGGATGTTTAAGATAATAATTACTGGTCTTTGGTGCATTTTAAAGAATGTCCTCTAGTCATTCCAGTAGGACAGGCCTAATGGTAGTGAACTATATTAGTGATATGGTTTGGCTGTGTCCCCACCCAAATCTCATCTTAAATTATAATAATCCCCATGTGTCAAGGGCAGGGCCGGGTGGATATAATTGAATCATTGGGGCAGTTTTCCTCATACTGTTCTCATGATAGTGAATAAGTCTCATGAGATCTGATTGTTTTATAAGTGGGCATTCCCCTTCACAAGCTCTCTTGCCTGCCACCACTTAAGACATAATTTTGCTCCTCCTTTGTCTTCTGCAGTGATAGTGAGGCCTCCTCAGCCATGTGGAACTCTGAGTCAATTAAATCTGTTTTCTTTATAAATTTCCCAGGCCTTCATATGTCTTTATTAGCAGCATGAGAACAGACTAATACAGTAATTTGGTACGAGGAAGTAGTGAGGTGCTGCTATAAGGATGCCCAAAAATGTGGAAGTGACTTTGGAACTGGATAACAAGTGGAAGTTGGAATACTTCAGAGGACTTAGAAGAAGATAGGAACATGTGGGAAAGTTTAGAACTTTCTAGAGACTTGGAGGGCTCAGAAGAGGAGAGGAAGATGTGGGGAAATTTGCAACTTCCTAGAGACTTGGAGGGCTCAGAAGAGGAGAGAAAAATGTGGGAAAGTTTAGAACTTTCTACAGATTTGTTGAATGCCTTTGACCAAAATCCTGATGGTGATATAGACAATGAAGTCCAGACTGAGGTGGTCTCAGATGGAGATGAGGAAATTGTTGGGAAGTGGAGTAAAGGTCACGCTTGCTATGCATAGAAACTGGCAGCATTTTTCCCATGCCCTAAGAATCTGTGGGGACTTTGAACTTGAGAGAGATGAAATTTCTAAACAGCAAAGCATTAAAAAAAAAGAGTATAAAAGATAAAAGTTAGAAGTTTTTGCAGTCTGACAATGCAGTAGAAAATAAAACCTCATTTTCTGGGAAGAAATTCAAGCTGGCTGTAGAAATTGGCATAAGGTGGAGCCAAATGTTAATCACCAAGACAATGGAAGACAATGGGGAATATGTCTCCAAGGCATGCCAGAGACCTTTACCTGCAGCTTCTCCCATTATAGATCCAGAGGTCTGGAAGGGAAAAATGGTTTTGTGGGCTGGGCCCAGGGCCCCCCTGCTGTATTTAGCCTAGGGGCTTGGTGCCCTGTATCCCAATTGCATCACATCCAGCCGTAGCAAAAAGGGGCCACTGTATGGCTCAGGCCATTGCTTCAGGGGGTACAAGTGCTAGCCCCAAGACTTAACAGATTACACATGGTGTTGGGCCTGCAGGTACATAAAAGTCAAGAACTGAGGTTTGGGAACCTCCACCTAGATTGCAGAAGATGAGCGGAAATGCCTGGATGTCCAGGCAGAGGTGTGTTGCAGGAACAGAGGCTTCATGGAGAACCTTTCCTAGGGCAGTGCAAAAGGGAAAGTGGGATGAGAGCCCCCACACAGAGTCCCCCACTGGTGCACTGCCTAGTGGAGCTGTGAGAAGAGGGCCACTATCCTCCAGACCCCAGAATGATAGATCCACTGACAGCTTGCACTGTGCACCTGGAAAAGCTGCAGACAATCCCAGCCTGAGAAAGCAGCTGGGAGGGAGCTGTACTCTGCAAAGCCACACGGGTGGCACTGCGTAAGCCCATGGGAGCCCAGATCTTGCATCAGTGTGACTTGGATGTGAGACATAGAGTCAAAGGAGATGATTTTGGAACTTTAAGGTGAAATGACTGCCCTATTGGATTTTGAACTTGCATGGGACCTGTAGCCCCTTCATTTTGGCCAATTTCTCCTATTTGAAACAAATGTAATTACACAATACCTGTACCCTAATTGTTTCTAGAAAATAACTAAGTTGCTTTTGATTTTACAGGCTTATAGGCAAAAGGGACTTGGCTTGTCTCAGATGAGATTTTGCGTGTAGACTTTGAGGTAGTGCTGAAATGAGATAAGAATTTGTGGGACTGTTGGGAAGGCATGATTGTAAAAGGAACATGTGAAATGTGAAAGGAACATGAGATTTGGGAGGGATCATGGGCAGAATTATATGGTTAGGCTGTGTCCTCGTCCAGATCT
Organism: Cacajao melanocephalus; assembly: GCA_963573385.1. Taxonomy (NCBI): domain Eukaryota; kingdom Metazoa; phylum Chordata; class Mammalia; order Primates; family Pitheciidae; genus Cacajao; species Cacajao melanocephalus. Next base: position 1,340 of record CAUYLG010041944.1, on the reverse strand, counting down.
CACCTTGAATTTTAATAATGCCCTCAGGTCAAGGGCGGGGCCAGATAGAAATAATCGAATCATGGGGGCAGTTTCCTCCATACAGTTCTCATTGTAGTTAAGAAGTCTCATGAGATCTGATGGTTTTATAAATGGGAGTCCCCCTTCACAAGCTCTCTTGCCTGCCACCATGTAAGACATGACTTTGCTCCTCCTTTGTCTTCTGCCATGATTGTGAGGCATTCCCAATCATGTGGAAGTATGAGTCAATTAAACCACTTTTCTTTATAAATCACCCAATCTCAGTTATGTCTTTATCAGCAACTTGAGAAAAGACGAATACACTTAGCTTTTGTTTATCTGGAAGTCTTTACTTTTGTCTTATTTCTGAAAGACAGCTTTGTTGGATAAAATATTCTTGATTGGCATGGGTTCATTTTTTCCTTTAGCATTTTGAATATATTACTTCAGTCCTGCCTGGCCTCTGAGGTTTCCACTGAGCCATTCTCTTCTAGCCATATTGGGACTCTTTTCTATGTGATATATTTCTTATCACTTGCTATTATCATAACTTTTTTCTATGTCTTTGACGTGTGATAGTTTATTATGTGCCATGACAATCTCCTCTTTCAGTTGAATTTAATTGGAGAATTTGGGGATTCTCATACATAGTTTGTTGGCATTGTTCCTTAAATTTGGGAAATTTTCAACTATATTTCTTTAAACATATTTTCTGGCCCTTTTTATCCATCTTCTCCTTAAAATCCTATTATGCATAGATTTGATCTCTTGATAATGTTCAGTAATTTTCACAGACTTCATTCTAATTTTTTTTCTTTGCTTTTTTTTACTGGTTAATTTCATATATTCTGTCTTGTAGCTTACTAATTCTTTCTTCTGCTTGATCAAGTGTGTTGAAGCTTTTTTATTTATTTTTTATTTTACTTTAAGTTCTGGGGTACATGTGCAGATCTTGCAGGATTGTTACATAGGTGTACACATGCCATAGTGGTTTGTTGCCTCCATTCCCCCGTCACCTACATTAGGTATTTCTCCTAATGTTATCTCTCACCAATCTCCCCATGCCCTGCTATCCCTCCCCTAGCCCCCCACTCCCCAACAGACCCCAGTGTGTGATGTTCCCCTCCCTGTGTCCATGCGTTCTCATTGTTCAACACCCACTTATAAGTGAGAACATGCGGTGTTTTTCATAGGCAAATTCCCATTCACAATTGCTACAAAGAGAATAAAATACCTAGGAATACAACTAACAAAGGACATGAAGGACCTCTTCAAGGAGAACTACAAACCACTGCTCAAAGGAATGAGAGGACACAAACAGATGGAAAAACACTCCATGC
>CAUYLG010041943.1:0-17607 GCA_963573385.1 Cacajao melanocephalus | reverse complement strand
ACACATCCAATACATAGTGTGATATGAACTTGATCAGTCTGACTATAGTGTCCGCTCTCTTAACCGCTATGCTAAACTGCCTTTAAAAGCAAATTATAGGGGAAAAGAGATTCTTTTTTTCTTTTTCTTTTTTTTTTAATTGTACTTTAGGTTCTGAGGTACGTGTGCTGATCATGCAGGATTGTTGCATAGGTACACACATGGCAATGCGGTTTGCTACCTCCATCCCCCTGTCACCTACATCTGGCATTTCTCCCCATGTTATCCCTCCCTGACCGCCACCCACATGCCCCAGCTGTCCCTCTCTTAGCACCCCCAGAAGATACCAGTGTGTGATGCTCCCCTTCCTGTGTCCATGTGTTCTCATTTTTCAACATCCGCCTATGAGTGAGAACATGCAGTGTTTGATTTTGTGTTCTTGTGTCAGTTTGCTGAGAATTATGGTTTCCAGATTCATCCATGTCCCTACAAAGGACAAAAACTCATCATTTTTAATGGCTGCGTAGTATTCCATGGTATATATGTGCCACATTTTCCTTGTCCAGTCTATCATCGATGGGCATTTGGTTGGTTCCAGGTCTTTGCTTTGTAAACAGTGTTACTATGAACATACATGTGCATGTGTCTTTATAATGGAATGATTTATAATCCTTTAGGTATATACCCAGTAAAGGGATTGCTGGGTCAAATGGAATTTTTATTTCTAGGTCCTTGAGGAGACATCACACTGTCTTCCACAATGCTTGAACTAGTTTACACTCCCACCAACAGTGTAAAAGTGTTCCTATTTCTCCGCATCCTCCCCAGCATCTGTTGTCTCCAGATTTTTTAATGATCGCCATTCTAACTGACATGAGGTGGTATCTCAATGTGGTTTTGATTTGCATTTCTCTAATGACCAGTGATGATGAGCATTTTTTCATACGTTTCTTGGCCTCATGTATGTCTTCTTTTGTAAAGTGTCTGTTCATATACTTTTCCCACCTTTGGATGTGTTTGTTTGTTTTTTTCTTGTAAATCTGTTTTAGTTCTTTCTAGATTCTGGATGTTAGCCCTTTGTCGGAAGGGTAGATTGCAAAAACTTTTTCCCATTCTGTTAGTTGCTAATTCACTCTAATGATTTTTTCTTTTGCTGTGCAGAAGCTCTGAAGTTTAATTAGATCCCATTTGTCTATTTTCGCTTTTGTTGCCATTGCTTTTGGTGTTTTAGTCATGAAGTCCTTTTCTATGCCTATGTCCTGAATGGTTTTGCATAGATTTTCTTCTAGGGTTTTTATGGTGTTAGGTCTTGTGTTTAAGTCTTGAATCCATCTGGAGATAACTTTAGTCGAAAAGAGATTCTAATGAAATAAAGTGTTCATTCCTTTCAGCTGGAATAGATATAGGACCCTTGGTTCATGAGTAGTAAGCTGTGGTCACACCAATTTGCACTTATTCATTAGCTGTCATGTGCTTTTGTGAGCATTTAGTTGGACTTCCCACATATTTCTTTTGGGTTGCCTATAAATAAAGCAAATCAAAAAAGCAGGCAAAGTACTTTTCCCCTAAACTCTAGCTGAAACAAGTAACATTGAGTTAACTTGGATTCATTTGAACTATGAAGTCAAAATCCATTTAACCTGTGCACCCAGAATTTAATTGCAGTTTTCCAGTGAGGCTCTCAGTCATGTATTCCATAAACACGTATTGAGTGTCCATTACGTTCCAGGCACATGCTAGATCCTGTGAAAATGATGGTGATCAACACTAGATATAGTTCCTTTCTCATGGAATATACGGTCTAGTGATTCAGACCCTGTATATTCCAACTGCTGTACTAGATAATGAAGACAAACCTAAAATAGACATCATTCCCACCATTAAGAAATTGGTATCTACAAGTGAGAGGTAGATACATAAATAAATAAGCACCATTAGGGTTAAAATTTCTGTCAGGTGTATGTATAGTGAGCTGTGTGATCAAAGAAGCTTACAAATAGATTATTGGTACTAAGCGTCCTTTGTCCTCCGACTACAAAATAATCCATCATTCAAAATAGCAAACATATGTTTAAGAGATATATGTAAGTGATTTTATTTTTCTTTGAGCCCATTCAGACATGATGATGAAAGTAGTTGTGTACCCCTAAAATTCATATGTTGAAATGCTAATCCCCAAGGTGATGGTATTAGCAGGTGACACCTTTAAGAAGGTGATTAGTTGAATGCCCTTATAAAAGGGCTTCAGAGAGCTGGCTTGCCTCTTCCACTATGTGAAGACACAATGAAGAGGCCCAATTCTATGAAGCAGAAGGTGGGTCCTTACTGGACACCAAATCTGCTGGCTTCTTGATCTTGGACTTCCCAGACTCTAGAACTATGAGAAACAAATTTCTGTTGTTTATAAGTTTTCAATCTATGATTTTTTTTTCATAGCAACCAAAAAGACCAAGACAGAAGCTAAGAAATACATTATTTATTATTCTTATCAATACCAAAATAAATTTCACTGCCATTCCAGGGAATTACACTTACTGTCTTGAGGTCACCAACCTCATTTGTTGGAAAGAAGCTAGACCTGGACTCTGGAGACTGCTAAATGAAAGCTAGAACTACTGCTATTCACAAAGAAAAACAATGGATCAGAGAAGTCAAACCTCTGTTCTGATTCCACCAAACCGGAGAGAAATTTGGGGAAAGAAGCTAATGTGTGAACCAGTTTCCTTCTGACATTTGTGTAGAGACAGGGAAGAAATTCACCTAAATGACTGCATTTTAACATTGCCAGTGAGGTCACCTTGGTTAGGATATTTAATTTCAATTTCTCTGCATCAGTGGTTCTCAAACAGGAGTAATCTTTGTCTCCCAGTGGATCTTCAGCAATGTCTGGAGACATTTACAGTTGTCAAAACATTACTGGAATCTAGTGGGTAGAGGCCAGGGAGGCCGCTAGACATCCTACACTGCACAGGACAGTCCCACAACAAAGAATTTTCTGGCCCAAAATATCAGTAATGCCAAGGTTGAGAAACCCTGCTCTACAGACAGCACAAATCTGGAAATAATTTGGATTCCTACCATCTCCAAACACAGCACATAGACAAGTTCTACTGACCACCAAAGACTTCAGCTCAAATGAAATCATGTGACATCTCTTGGACCTCCGGGGAGTATTGCTAGAAAGTGGTCAGAGAGCAGGAAATGGCTTCTAATTAGTAGTGTCCTCACAGGATACAACTGCAGAAGATAATTTCCTGTCCCCTTATTTGATGGGAAGATTAATCTGTTACTAAATTCCAGATGAGAAAGATTTTCAAAAGTTTCAAATAGCAAGATCGTAGTCATAGAGAAGGTAATTATGTGCAATTTGTACAGTGTTCGACAATCAAAATGTAAATACGATGAGTTTGTTGCAGTAAATGCATCTGGCATGTTTACCTTAAAGAACATCAAGCTGTAGAAATTCTAATGGGGTTTGACAGTTGGGAAGAATTATCTTTTCAAATTGCATTTTTTATCTGTGAGATGAAAAGGAAAAATAAGAAAAGGTATTTACTCCTGGGGAACTATTATCTGTGTGTTTTTTTCCCCCTGATAAGGAGCAATATAGGTATGCGGCTTTGAAGAGATGGAGATTTGATAACTTCAGTGTTCTAGCAAGATTTATCTGCACAGAAACAATTAATTGTGTTGCATTCACAGTGTTCTATACAACATCTAAAACACGATCAGCTTCTCAATAATGTTCTCTTCCTGTCATATAATAATGTATACACTTAGTGTAGTGTTCCATTTTGGTCTTCATTTCCTGATTCTGAAAGGCTACTAAGAATATTGGCAGCAAAAAGAGTTTGCTAATTCCGGGGGGAAACAAAAACCTAGCTTCCATTTTTGCTTACCTGTAAATCAACCAGCTCAGTTTGGCAGAAAGTAAGCATTCAACAAATATTATTTTCTCTGCATCCCTTCCCTTTTTCTATTTGCCACAAAAGACTTTTCTTCTTTATTGCTAAAGCTTACAGGGGCAGGAAAAAAAGACTAGGATATTTATATGCATAATGGGATAGCCCACAATAAGTATATTTTTATTCAGATATCAACCTGTTGAAAATGTTAGGTGGTTGAAGTTTTGCAATAAGATGGCAAAATAGAAAATTTAGAGTACTAAGAAATACTAGCCTTTTTGATGCCTTCTCTCCCAAACCATAAAGCATACCCATCCAGACTTCAAACCAGAACACACAGCAAGATCCAGCCTACTCCTAATATGATCAAGCCTCCTCCTGCATTTGTCAACTAGATGCCTTTTTGGCATCCTTATTGAAGAGTCCACCACAGTGCATGTGCAACAGACAGGCTCTTCATGGCTGACCGACAGTGCCTGCCTGTGGATCCACTGCGCTGGGAGCACCTGAATGAAGCTTAGTCCAGCTGCTAACCATGCCATAACTTCTAGCACACACTACAGCTGCAGTGAAACGTGATGCTTGAGAGCTGTTTAAAATCACACAGCAGCCAAATTATACTCCAGGTAGTACCTAAGTTTCATTCCATTTCAGCAAAGTTATTAACAGTAGTTATCATTCTTAGGAAACTTGTTCTGTGTGAAACAGCTATTGAACACTTTTACCTTAATTTTTAATATTGGAAAATATCACAGAATTGGGGTAATGTTAAACATGAAGTACACAGTGTTGGTCATTATAGGAAATACAAAAGCTTATTTTATTAAAAAGCTTTTGGAGGAAGAAACCTTATAAATTATTACATCCTACTCCCTCTCATTATGGATTAGGTTAGTAAGTCCCAGAGTGCCACAGTAACCCAGCATGATTCCCTGATTTGAAATCCCTTGCACTTGCCAACATGCCATCTCTTAAGAATTGATCAACATTTAGAAACAGAAAATCAAAGTTTATCCATGGAGTTTATTATATTGATACAACTGTTGTGGAGCATAATTTGGCAATATTTATCAATAACAAATATAAATAGTGTTTATCACAGCAACTTAATTTTTAGTTATGTATCTTATGGCACCACTTGCTCACGTACAAAATGACATTTGTACAAGGTTATTTGTTTGCAGAACTGGAAACAACCCAGATGCCCATAAATAGGGAAGCGATAAACTATAGCATATCACACAATGTAACTGAATACTATGCAGCTGTATACAAGAAAAGACCACTCTATGTGTTGATATGAAAAGATCTCTAAGCATCCAGGATATATTGTTATGAGAAAAAAGCAAGGTATTAATTAAATATATCTTGTATGCTACCTTTGTGTAAAAAGGGGGCTCATAAGAATAGATATTCATATTTGCTTTTATATATTAAAAGTATATAGAAGAATTTCAGCAAGTGATTATCTAGAGGAAGCCGTGGGGACAGGAACTGTCCTGTGAGCAAACCTCCATATATAATTGATTATAACACTTTTTTCTTCTTAGACCACATAAGTGTTTTACTCAGAAATAATACAAGATTTTGAAGAATTAAAGATATAAAAATAAATTCCACGAAGAGAATAGACTTACCATTTGCTTTTGAAAAGTCCTCTGCTACTCTTATAAAAATGATTCATACTGATGTCCAGAGATTACTTAATTGCATGCTATTCTCAGATTGTATTTACTATTTAAAAGGAAACTTTTGCTTTAATCTCTGCTTCACAGTTGCTCAGCCGTGTGCACACACGCATGCTTATTATCACTCCTAATAATATAATTTCATCCATGTTGGTAAATTGTTCTGGGTTTGTCAGATCATTTACCCACTCCATCTCCTTACAAGCTTAGCTCTCATAGGCAGCCATGGAAAATAATGGGGAAATCATTTGGAAAACGTGGAACTTCCAGAGAGTCAGATTATATACAAATATTGGCTCTGGGTCTGTACTCTATGAACTCTCTTGTGACCTTTTTGTTTGTTTTACTTTAACATACATGAAAGCTATTAGGCATAGGATATAACTAGGTTTGCAATCCAATGTGTGACTTTGACATTGGATATGAACCTGATCCTCTCTATGGTTTGAAAACAGTCTCCTAATCTATAAAATGGGAATAATAACAGTGTCTCCTTCACAGGACAGTTACAAGGACTAAATTAGATAATGCAGGCTAAGGTTAGTGCTGTACTTCACACATCATAAGCACTGGATCAATATTAAATTGACCAGCTTTCTGCTCCTTTTCATTTCTTCTCCCATGAATGCATAGTAAGAAAATACCCAGAATCAGGACCTATTAAAATATATTGCTGTTTCTCAATTTCTAAGCAATTGTTGTATATAAACTCCCATGTGTCCTATGATCTACCTGATGCCTTTCAAATCAGATCAATTGGTTTCCAGTCTTCCACTGCCCACTGCTGTTAGGTATATTCATCCTTTCACTGCCCCACCCCCCACCCCCCGCTTAAAGCTCTGGACTTCTAGCACATCCCCATGAAATCCACTCAGGATCAAGCCCAAAAGGCAGCTTGGGGTTACCTAGGAGTTTTAATTTAAAAAACACAATGAGTACAAGTGTTAAAGGGTTTTATAGAGCTAGGGACGAACAGTTAAGGCCAGAGGCTCTAAAATTCTACCACTGTAGCTCATGATCATCTAATGAAAGGAAGGCTAAAAGTGAGTTGCACCATGTGTTACATGAAGGAGGCAGAATCATGCAGTATTTTATGTTTTCTACACCACCCAAAGTCAATTTTGAACCCCCGCTTTAGAGTCTATGAAAAATTATTGTCAGGACTGCCTCATTCCTTTTCCCACATTCCTATCGTCTGTCCCAGCTCTTCTGCATGTCCTGGGATCTCTCAGAGTCACTCTGGCCCTCACGAATCAGACAAGGTTATGTAATTATAAAACAACCACTAAGTGCTCGAAACAGAATAAGAAATAACCTGAGGACATTCTCCGTCATCAGATAGAAAGTGGCACTAAGTTTCTCTTAAGCTAAAACAATTCAGTCAGACACATAACCAAAGTAACTGCACCTACCATCTTAGTTCATTTACTTCAATCAAACAATCAAATTATCTCCATTGTGATAAAATCTAATAGATGTTATGACAATTAAGCCTTAAACATCCTTCTCAATCAGTCATGGAAACTGGGACTTAGTATTCCCCTTGGTGGTTAAACTTTTAAAACCTGAGTGTTTGCTTTAAACCACACTAGAATAAGAGAACAGTGATAAATAGTATCCCATTTCTGGTTCAGCACCAACTACATGCCTAACCAGGTAAATTGCTTGGCACCAGTCTTCCTAACTTTAAAAAAAAAAAAGTTGTTAAAACATTAAGGACAGAGTAATTATGTTAATTGAGATAATAGCAATGAACCTGACTCCCTCTTTGCTTTGAGGAATAGCTGTACATCAATCCCTACTTTCCCACCCCTGGAGGCAATGAGTAACTTGTAAATTTGGCCACACCAGCTTCAGTTATCAGACCTCAATTTCTGCTTTAAGAATAGACAAAAATCAGGTCCAATAATAAGTACAAGTGTTATGGAAGAAATCAATGTTTGCTAATGCTTTTAGATCTTGATTGAAAACTGCCTGGGGGAGAACATTTTTTAATAATTATGTTTGCATTCTGTTCACATAAACACACTCAATTTTCGGTGTGGTTGAGGTGCAGCTCGCCCTAGAGTTTTTTCTATTAAGTTCTACCTTGAGAAAAATCCTGTGGAAACTTGTGTAAGAGGTTGTTATTATTACTTTTTTTTTTTTTGCAAAGTAGGTTGTGAGAAATTACTTTTTCCTAGAAGATAAAAATTTGCAACTGAACAGTAGTTGACAGCATCCTGTTCAGGCTATATTTCTTGTCTCCAGACAAGGTAGGTTGAGGCAACTGCAGTTGACAACCCTGAAAACAGGAATAGATGACATAATGAAAGCACAGATAGATGTGGGCAAGGATTGTTATAATAAACTCAGCCAACTGTTCAATTAATAATTTTTTTAAGAAGCAAGTCTTACTAAATGCCCATGAAGCTTTCATTTCAAATCATTTGTTTAATTTCATGTGTAAATTACGGAAACACACCAATTTTCAAACTATTGAAACAGATTTTGGAGCTTTGTTGTTTGAAGTGACTGTCGTTCAGAAACATCTCTTTTCAATTAGCTCTAAAACCTCTTTCAACAGCCTTTCATAAATAGGCCAACATCAATGGCATGCTCTGATCTAGCGTGGGTCTCTAATGGAAATGCACAATGGGCCTCGTGCCATGCCTGCAGGGGCAAACATCTTCCATTTCAGACAGATCCAATGAGAAGTTGTGCCAGCTATTCTGGGTCTCCCACTTTTTGGTCTCAGGTTTAGCTCATCGCTAATCGATGCTTGTGTTGTTTAATTACATTGTACAGTCAGTAATGATTTGTCATTCGTTGAACCTGGGCGGTCTTCTGAGCCATCACCGATGTAAGCTGCAAAGGCAAGGTAACCTTAACGGCCAGGATTCCACATTGGAAAATAGAAACATCTTCCTGATAAAAGGAAATGCTGAGTTTGGAGGAAAAAAAGAAAAGAAAGATAATGTTCTTGTATTTAAATTGTACCAAATACTAGAGGCCTGTCCTTTCCCTATCCAGAATTCTGGACTGGAAACATCTGCTCACCAAAGGGTTTATACAATTCTTATATGTTCAGCAGCACTTAATGACCTGGATGATACTGGAAATTAGTATGTATTGATTGATATATTGACTAAGAACAAGTTATAGCTTACACACGCACACATGCACACACACACACACACAAATTGAGAGAGAGAGAGAAAGAAAGAGACATCTCTAGTACATAGAAATTCTGAAATTGATTTCATGTTCCAATAACTAGGAATGTGATATTACAAAGTACTAGAGAATGAAAATCTTTTTTAAATAAAGGGTTAATTATCTCACAATAGTCAAAATGTGTATGGTCATATAAATATATTTATTACTGGTATAGTATAGTCAACAATCAATGAGAAGCAATATTTAACCAATCAGAATGGACACAGACTAGTGTGCCATTATAATTATATTTTAAACTTAACCATAATGTGTTAAGTTTAAGAAATTAAGTTTATGTAAATTAATGAAAGCTTAAATTCTAACACATGCCTAGCCAAAATGGTATGTTTTGTCAGCATAAGTAGACAAACAGACTTCTGTCAAAATGTACTGCAACATAGAGGGTGGAGTACAGCTAGAAAAGTAAGTAACTGGGGAATTAAAGTGCTGTGTTCAATTTCAATGCCGTACCTCAAATAGATTTAGTCCCAGTGCTCCTGTTGTTAGCAATAAGAAGATATTCTAGTTATATATTAATATAACTGGTTTTAAAAAAGCAAAATATTGATATGTTTTTCCTAAACAATAAGTACACATATGATTTGTTTTAGAAGAGATAAATTAATTAATAATTACGCCATTTGTAAAATCAAATCAAATATGCTCTTAGAATCTCTTTGAATGGGAAAAATCTGTGTTGCCTTTAAAGTATGTTCTTTCAATACAATGTTACGGGAGTTTTTATTAAAAGTTGGAAGAAAGACACAATAATCTACTAGTTCCACTCATCTGAAAGTTCCATCCAATAAAGTAAGTAAAAGAAAGAAGTATACAATTGAGAAAGGAAATCTCAGTGCATCATTATTTGAATATATTATTGTCTATGAAAGGACAACTTAAAAATCTAATAAAACATCATACTATGTGTTAGAATGTAAATATTAATTGCTCCCCACACATAAGAAGTTAACTTTTTAAAAAAATGTAATTGAAAATTACATTTATCATATCATATTTGCATATATCAAAAATTCACAATGCTGAAAAATATGCAAGTATCTAGAATAAATACACTTAATAAAATATATACAAGTTTCAGATGAAGAAAACTGAACAATTTAAAAAGTTCAAATTCATGAAGAGATGTATCTTGATTAGATAAAGAAAGACACAATATTGTAATGACATCAATTCTTCTTTAATTTAGCTTGTAAACTTAGTTCTGTTCCAAACCACAACGTGGTTTTTATAATAAAGAAAACAAATCTAAAACTCACTCAAAAGAAAGCCTTGAGGAAAAATACCAAGAATTTTAATGAAGGAAAATAAAGAGGTCACTCACTTAATATTAAATTATGTAATAAAATTATAATATTTTAAATACTGTAGGAGTGGCATAAGAATTAAATAACAGAAAAATTGATCCTCAGAAAGCCAAGAAACAGACCATCCCATGCACATCAATTTAGTTATGTTAAAGCACTTCAACTCAAACCCAGTGAAAACAATTCTTCCAATAAATTATACAAAATTTGTTAACTACTTGGAGGGAAAGTTAGATCTCCATCGCAAACCATATGCCAAAATAAATACCAAATTGATTAAAGAGTTAAATGTAAAAACTGAAGTAATAAAAGAATTAGGTAAAATGAAGGATGAATCCAAAAGAATAATTAATAACTCTATACAACATTGATGCATCCATCTTAAATGCATGTTGCTAAGTGAAAGAAGACAGTCCAAGAAGGCTATATACTCTATTTTTCCACTTATGTGACATTCTGGGACAGGTAAAACTATAGAGATGGCAAAGCCTGTGGTTGCCAAGGATTTGAAGATGAGGGAGGGTTAAAAAGGTGAAGCCCTGGGGATTTTTTATGGCTATAAAATTATTCCATGTACATTCTTACAGAACCTCATGCTAAACCATTCTTGGACAACCTGCTTCTGGGTCAGGGTTTCATACATAGCAGAGTGGCGCTCTTGCTGTGATTATTGAGTCAGCCCTTGACACAAGGGTTTGTAAGATATAATAAAGAGAAAACAACAATATTAATTTACAAAGCAAAAAATAGTTTAAAATAAATAAAATTATTTTATATGGTACTATAGTGGTGGATACATGACACTGCATTTGTCAAAATCCATATAGCACCTTAAAAATACCAACCAGGAGGGGAGGAGATGCCAGAATAAGATGGAACTGTGAGAAAACAATCTAGCTGTGTTACAAATGTTTGATATAACTTGTATAAAATGCAACAATGTAGGGGGAGGGAAAAAAGACATACTGTCCTAAGTAACTCTGGAAATGTCTAGAACCATAAAACTAAAAACAAATAAAACTGTGTATAGCACTGAATTCTACTTGGAAAGTTGTTTTCTACAAGGTCTTGGGTGACCAACTCTGAAACCACTACATGTGTAGGCTGAGATTGGAAAAATAAATAAAAGTTGGTAGTTGCTGGGAGCCAGTATTGTTAACAGAGGAGTGAAAATTTACATATAAGCAAAAGGCTAAAGCTAGAATGAACCATGTGGTTGTAGATTAGAGTGAAAAACATGAGTAGGACCTTATGTTTAGCTTAATAACGATGTTAATGGATATTGTTGAGAAATGTTAAATTTATGAATATTGACATTGAGAAATGTTAAGTTTATGAATGTTGATGAATGCTGAGTATATCATGGAATATATTTTGCTAGGAAGAACGATGGCAAGGAACACCTAGCCTCCCCTCCGCCAGTAGAAAACTACTTGGGGCATTCCAAAGTGGCAGAACAATGTATAAATACCATACCCCCAGTTAAAACAATTGTATAAGATAGCTGACCCTGCCCTCGTGGCTCCCTCATGGAGAATACTTTTTAGGTTGCTTGTGATCAGTGGTAAGTGGGCATCAGCTGCCTACTTAGTGTGTTTTGTTATGAGAAAATACTGAACATCTGTTGGTTAATAATGATCACCTGTTCAGAGAGAATAAATGCATGTCAGAGCCTATTCGGGGCCTTCAGCCTGGAATGCTGTCAGCCCCTGAGGCTCTCAGCTCAGAAGGCTGTTGGACCCCTGGATAGACCCACTTTGCTGTTCTATCTGGGTGTCTGCCTATCAATTCCTTCAGTGCCACCTGGGTGGGGGTCTCTATTGCTGAGCTGGCTCTCGGTAGGATATATATAATCACTGATGTCAAAATCAATGTATAAAATCATTGATATGGATACACATACAGATTATACATATACTTTCTTGCTCTCTCTGCTGAGAGGATCTAGAAACAAGGATTCTCTAGTAGTAATGTGCAAACCCAGCACTCAAATTTTCATATCTAGTAACACCCTACAATAAAAGGAACTAGGGCTTCTTGGGAAAATGACTGATTGTAGAGTTGGGAAATGAATATATAAGATTAGCCTGGAGCTCCTTGTAGTGTCAGGAAGTAAGGAGGTGCTCCAAAACCAAAATGATTGGGGAATGTTAAAGAGACAGAAAAGCCAACTGAAAGAGCTCCCACCTGGCCAACAGGGCAAAACTCTGTCTCTACTAAAAATACAACAATTATCTAGGTGTGGTGGTATGTGCCTGGAGTCCCAGCTACCCAGGAGGCTGAGGCACTAGAATTGCTTGAACCTGGGAGGCAGAGGTTGTAGAGCCAAGATCGTGCCGCTGCACTCCAGCTTGGGTGACAAAGCGACACACTGTAAAAAAAAAAAAAAAAAAAAAAAAAAAAAAAAAATCTCAGTGACCCAAACTGGAACAATTTGAGCAATTTGTTATATTATAACTTAAAGCATTAAAAAAAATCTCCAGGAGTTTATACAGATATAAATAAATCACTGAAAAACTAAATGGGAGAAAAAACACAAATCTCTTATAATGAATTCCAAATAACTCGTGTAGATACTCCCCTATCAAGGAGTTTCAAGCATTAACTCCCTACAATTTGAGTTTGAGCCCTGCATATGGTAAAGCAGGGGAGAGGAAGAGTAACTTTACAGTGGAAACCTGATAAACACTGTCTTTCTCAGATAATCAAGGTCAATATTAATGTGGCTTATCATTGATGGTATGTATTTTTGATATGATATGATGACGTGGCACTTTACCTCTACATTCTGTCTCCCAAAATCCCATAATCCCAATCAAAAAATGAGAACAATATTAGACATTATCCTACCTGAGAGACATTCTACAAAATATTTGGCCAGTATACCTCAAAATGCAAAGGTTATCAAGAACAAGAACAGTCTGAAAAATTGTCATACCCACAGGAGCCTGCAGAGACGTAACAATCAAATGCAATGTAGTATCCTGGATGGGATCCCAGAACAGAAACAGGAGATTAGATAAAAACAAAGGAAATCTGAATAAACTATGGCCTTTTAGTTGATAATAATGTATCAATAGTGGCATATTAGCTGTGACTATGCACTGTGTACCACTGTGACAAAAGCACTGTACTAATATCAAGTGTTAATAGTGGGTGAAACTGAGTGCAGCCTGTATGGGAAATCCCTATACTATCTTTGCAACTTTTCTTTAAAACTATTCTAAGATAAAAAGTTAATATTTTGAAAACAGAAGAATATTGTTTTCTGATTTCTGAATTGAGAACACATTTCTAAGCATAATGTCAAAAGGTGAAACCTTTATAAACTAAAAGATTAACAGATTTGACCTCATAAAAATTAATGACTCCTGGCCAGGTGTGGTGGCTCACACCTATAATCCCAGCATTTTGGGTGCGCCCACATGGGCAGATCACAAGTTCAGGAGTTCTAGACCAGCCTGGCCAATATGATGAAACCTCATCTCTACTAAAAATCCAAAATTAGCTGGGTGTGGTGGTGGGCACCTGTAGCCCCAGCTACTAGGGAGGCTGAGGCAGGAGAATCACTTGAACCTGGGAGGCAGAGGTTGCAGTGAGCCAGGATCATGCCATTGTGCTCCAGCCTGGGGGACAGAGCAAGACTCCATCTTTAAAAAAAAAAAAAATTAATGACTCCTGAATGGTATAGCCTAGGTTTTCTTCTAGGGTTTTATCTGGTTTGGGGTCTTATGTTTAAGTCTTTCATATATTTTGACTTCATTTTTGTATAACATGTAAGGAAACGGTCCAGTTTCAGTTTTCTGCATGTGGCTAGCCAGTTTTCCTAACACAATTTATTAAATGGAGAATCCATTCCCCATTGCTTGTTTTTGTCAGGTTTATCAAAGATCAGATGGTTGTAGTTGTGTGGCATTATTTCTTTGGCCTCTGTTCTGTTCCACTGATCTATGTCTCTGTTTTGATACCAGTACAATGTTGTTTTTGTTACTGTAGCCTTGTAGTATAGTTTGAAGTCAGGCAGCATGATGCCTCCACCTTTGTTCTTTTTGCTTAGGATTGTATTGGCTATACAGGCTCTTTTTGTTTCCATATGAAATTTAAAGTAGTTTTTTCAAACCCTGTGAAGAAAGTCAATGGTAGCTTGATGGGGATAGCACTGAATCTATAAATTACTTTGGGCAGTATGGCCATTTTCACAATGTTGATTCTTCCTATTCATGAGCATGAAATGTTTTTCCATTTGTTTGTGTGCTCTTTTATTTCCTTGAGCAGTAGTTTATAGTTTTCCTTGAAGAAGTCCTTTACATCCCTTGTAAGTTGTATTCCTAGGTACTTTATTCTCTCTGTAGCAATTGTGAATGGGAGTCCACTCATGATTTGGCTCTTTGTTTGTCTGTTATTGGTGTAAAGGAATGCTTGTGATTTTTGCACATTGATTTTGTATTCTGAGACTTTGCTGAAGTTGCTTATCAGCTTAAAAAGATTTTGGACTGAGACGATAAGGTTTTCTAAATATACAATAATGTCATCTGCAAACAGAGAAAATTTAACTTCCTCTCTTCCTATCTGAAGGCCCTTTATTTCTTTCCCTTATCTGATTTCCTTGGCCACAATTTCCAATACTATGTTGAATAGGAGTGGTAAGAGAGGACGTCCTTGTCTTGTGCCAGTTTTCAAAGGGAATGCTTCCAGTTTTTGCACATTCAGTATGATATTGGCTATGAGTTTGTCATAAATAGCTCTTACTATTTTGAGATATGTTCCATCAATACCTAGTTTATTGAGAGTTTTTATGGGCAAAGCGTTTATGAATAAAAAGCAAAAAGCAATGGCAACAAAAGCCAAAATTGACAAATGGGATCTAATTAAACTAGAGAGCTTCTGCATAGCAAAAGAAACTATCATCAGAGTGAACAGGCAACCTACAGAACGGGAGAAAAATTTTTGCAATCTATCCATCCGACAATGGGCTAATATCTAGAATCTACAAAGAACTTAAACAAATTTATGAGAGAATAAACAAACAACCCCATCAAAACGTGGGCAAAGGATATCCACAGATACTTCTCAAAAGAAAACACTTGGGGAGAGGATCCAAGATGGCCAAATAGGAACAGCTCTGGAGTGCAGCTCCCAGCAAGAACAACACAGAGGGTGAGTGCTTACTGCATTTCCAAACAAGTTTTCACTGCCCACAGAACAGGAGATTCTCAGGCTGAAAAGCACCACAAATTTTCAGCACAGCTGGTACCGCAGGTTGGTGCCCAGAAACTCACACAAATCTGGGTAGCCATTTCAACTGGCACCTGGTAAGACTGGGAGACAGCGCCACCCATTCAACTGAAAAGGAGGGCCTGAGACAGGGAGCCAGGCAATCTGGCTTGGCGGGTACCACCCCCACAAAACAAGCAATCTGAAATGCTCTGGATTGAGAGTTTCACAGCAAGTGCAGCTGGACCCAGGATGGTCCAGCTTAGTTGGGGGGAGGGTGTCTGTCACTACTGAGGCAGTTGACACAGCAGCTGGGCAGAGCCTGCAGCAGCTCAGCAATGCCTCTGCTGGCAGACTGTAACTAGACTACTCCATGAAGGGCAGGGCATCTCTGAAAAAAGGCAGCAGCATGACAGGAACTTATAAATGAAGCTGACCTTCCTAGGTTACAGCACCTGGGAAAAGAGGCAGTTATGAGTTCCACTGCAGCAGACTTAAAGGTACCTGCCCAGCAGCTCTGCACAGAACAACAGAGCTCCCAGCACAACACTTGAGCTCTTTAAAGTGACAAACTGTCTCCTCAAGCAGCTCCCTGACCCCTGCATATCCAAAGACACACCTTATAAAGGAGTGCTCAGGCCGACAACTGGCAGGTACCCTTCTGGGACGAAGATAACAGAAGAAGAAACTGGCAGCAACCCTTACTGTTCTGCAGCCACCAGGGTTGATCCCCAGGAAAGCAGGATCTGGAGTGGACCTTGAGCAGTCCTGCAGCAGAGGGGCCTGACTATTAGAAGGAAAACTAAGAAACAGCTCCAACATTAACAAAAAGGACATCTACTCAGAGACCCCATCCAAAAGTCATCAACTACAAAGACCACAGGTAGATAAAACCACTAAGATGGGAAGAAACCAGTGCAAAAAGGATGAAAACACCAAAAACCAGAACACCTCTCCTCCTCCAAGGGATCACAACTCCCCACCAGCCAGGGATCAAAGATGGATGGAGAATGAATCTGATGAATTGACAGAAACAGGCTTCAGAAGGTGGGTAATGAGGAGAGAGATCCAAGATGGCGGATTAGTAACAGCTCAGGAATGTAGCTCCCAGTGAAAGCGCAGAGAGCGAGTGGACGCAGCACTTTCAGACGAATTTTTGTTGCCCACAAAATGGGAGATTCCCAGCGGAGGAGCCACACGGGTCGTCAGTGCAACTTTTTTGGCCAGCGTGGCTGTTTTGCTGGCACCCCGGTGCGGCACTTCTCGGTGCGGAGTATACGGGATGGGGTGCCCTGTCAAGTCAGGCCCAGCTGGTCCCATCCCCACAAGGAGAACAGCAATTGGAAACGTCAAGGACTGAGAGTTTCACAGCAAGCACAGCCGAACCGGGAAGGTCCAGCTCTGTGGGGAAGGGGCGTCCACCAAAGGAAAACTAAGAAACAGAAAAAACTTCATCACCAGGTGAAGAGAGATCCAAGATGGCGGATTAGCAATAGCTCAGGATTGTAGCTCCCAGTGAAAGTGCAGAGAGCGAGTGGATGCCCCAATTTCAGACGAATTTCTGTTGCCCATAAATTGGGAGCTACCCAGCAGAGGAGCCACACGGGTGGCCAGCGTGACTCTTTTGGCCGGCACGGCGCAGCGCTTCTCGGTGCGGAGTATACGGGACTGGGTGTCCTTTGAGTTGGGCTTAGCTGGTCCCATCCCCACAAGGAGAACAGCAATTGGAAGCACTGAGGATTGAGAGTTTCACAGTAAGCACAGCTTAACCTGGGAAGGCCTAGCTCTGTGGGGAAAGGGTGTCCGCTGAAGGAAAACTAAAAAACAGAAAAAACTTCATCACCAACAAGCTGGACATCCACTCAGACCCAATCTGAAAGTCAGCAATTACAAAGACGACAGGTGGATAAATCCACAAAAATGGGAAGAAACCAGTGTAAAAAGGCTGAAAACACCCAAAATCAGAATGCCTCTCCTCCTACAGTGGATCGCAGCTCCTCATCAGCAAGAGAACAAGGCCTGACGGAGAATAAGTGTGATGAACTGACAGAATCAGGCTTCAGAAAGTGGACAATAAGAAACTTCTGTGAGCTAAAAGAACATGTACTAACCCAATGCAAAGAAACTAAGAACCTTGAAAGATTTAACGAAATGCTAACGAGAATGGATAACTTAGAGAGGAACATAAATGAATTGATGGAGATGAAAAACACAACACGAGAACTTCGTGAAGCATGCACAAGTTTCAACAGCCGAATTGACCAAGCAGAAGAAAGGATATCAGAGGTCGAAGATCAA
>CAUYLG010041942.1:0-131775 GCA_963573385.1 Cacajao melanocephalus | reverse complement strand
TGTTGAGTCTCTCCTGGATTTTAGTATCAGGATAATGTTGGTTTTATAAAATGATTCGGGAAGGATTCCCTCTTTCTGGATTATTTGGAATAGCTTCAGAAGGAGTGGTACCAGCTCCTCTTTGTATGTCTGGTAGAATTCAACTGTGAACCCATCTGGACCTGGGCTTTTTTGGTTGGTAGGTTGAAGTTGAAGCGCTGCCTCAACTTCAGCTCTTGTTATTGGTGTATTCAGGGTTTCAACTTCTTCCTGGTTTAGGTTTGGGAGGGTGCAAGTGTCCAGGAATTTATCCATTTCTTCCGGTTTTACTGGTTTGTGTGCATAGAGTTGTCTGTAGTAATCATCTCTGATGGTAGTTCGTATTTCTGTGGAATCAGTGGTGATATCCCCTTTATCGTTTTTTATTGCATCTATTTGATTCTTCTCTCTTTTTTTATTAATCTGGCTAGCTGTCTGTATATTTTGTTGATCTTTTCAAAAAACCAGCTCCTGGATTTATTGATTTTTTGAAGTGTTTTTTGTGTGTCTATTTCCTTCAGTTCTGCTCTGATCTTAGTTATTTCTTGTCTTCTTCCAGCTTTTGTATTTTTTTGATCTTGCTCCTCTAGGTCTTTCAATTTTGATGATAGGCTATTGATTTTAGATCTTTCCTTGCTTCTCATATGGGCATTTATTGCTATACATTTTCCTCTAGACATGGCTTTAAATGTGTCCCAGAGATTCTGGTATGCTGGGTCTTTGTTCTTGTTGGTTTCCAAGAACATCTTTATTTCTGCTTTCATTTCATTGTTTATCCAGTCAACATTCAAGAGCCAGTTGTTCAGTTTCCATGAAGTTGTGTGGTTCTTAGTTTCTTAATCCTGAGTTCTAATTTGATTGCACTGTGATCTGAGAGACTATTTGTTACGATTTCTGTTCTTTTGCATTTGCTGAAGAGTGATTTACTTCCAATTATGTGGTCAGTTTTAGAGTAGGCGTGATGTGGTGCTGAGAAGAATGCATATTCTGTGATTGGGGGTGGAGAGTTCTATAGATATCTGTTTGGTTTGCTTGGTCCAGATCTGAGTTCAAGTCCTGGATATTCTTGTTAATTTTCTGTCTTGTTGATCTGTCTAATATTGACAGTGGAGTGTTAAAGTCTCCCAGTATTATTGTGTGGCAGTCTAAGTCTCTTTGTAGGTTGTTAGGAACTTGCTTTATGTATCTGGGTGCTCCTGTATTAGGTGCATATATATTTAGGATCGTTAGCTCTTCTTGTTTCATTGATCCTTTTAGCATTAAGTAATGCCCTTTTTGTCTCTTTTTAACTTTGTTGGTTTAAAGTCTATTTTATCAGAGACTAGGATTGCAATTCTTGCTTTTTTTTTCTCTCTCTATTTGCTTGGTAAATCTTCCTCCATCCCTTTATTTTGAGCCTATGTGTGTCCTCGCATGTGAGATGGGTTTCCTGTATAAAGCACACTGATGGTTTTTGACTTTTGATCCAATTTGCCAGTCCGTGTCTTTTGGCATCTAGCTCATTTATACTTAAGGTTAATATTGTTATGTTTGAATTTGATCCTGCCATTTTGATGCTAGCTAGTTGTTTTGCCCATTAGTTAATGCAGTTTCTTCATTGTGTTGATGCTTTTTACCATTTGGTATGTTTTTGGAGTTGCTGGTACTTGTTGTTCCTTTCTATTTTTAGTGCTTCTTTCAGGAGTTCTTGTAAGGCAGGCCTGGTGGTGACGAAATCTCACAGCAATTGCTTGTTTGTAAAGGATTTTATTTCTCTTTTGCTTATGAAGCTTAGTTTGGCTGGATATGAAATTCTAGGTTGAAAGTTCTTTTCTTTAAGGATGTTGAATATTGGCCGCCACTCTCTTCTGGCTTGCAGGGTTTCTGCCAAAAGATCCACTGTGAGTCTGATGGGATTCCCTTTATGGGTAACCCATCCTTTTCTTCTGGCTGCTCGTAGCATTTTTTCCTTCATTTCAACCCTGGTGAATCTGACGATTATATGCCTTGGGTTGCTCTTCTTGAGGAATATCTTTGCAGTGTTCTCTGTATTTCCTGGATTTGAATATTGGCCTGCCTTGCTAGGTTGGGGAAGTTCTCCTGGATAACATTCCTGAAGAATGTTTTCCAGCTTGGATTCATTCTCTCTGTCACATTCAGGTACACCTATCAAATGTAGATTAGGTCTTTTCACACAATCCCATATTTCTGGGAGGCTTGGTTCATTTGTTGTCACTCTTTTTTCTCTAATCTTGCCTTCTTATTTTATTTCATTGAGTTGATCTTCAATCTCTGATATCCTTTCTTCTGCTTGGTTGATTTGGCTATTGAAACTTGTGTATGCTTTGTGAAGTTCTCATGTTGTGTTTTTCAGCTCCATTAAGTTATTTATATTCTTCTCTAAGCTGTTTATTCCGTTAGCCTTTTGTCAAACGTTTCTTCAAGTTTCTTAGTTTCTTTGCATTGAGTTAGAATATGTTCTTTTAGCTCAGAGAAGTGTGTTATTACTCACCTTCTGAGGCCTGTTTCTGTCAATTTTTCAGACTCATTCTCCATCCAGTTTTGTTCCTTTGCTGGGGAGGAGTTGTGATCCCTTGGAGGAGGAGAGTCATTCTGGTTTTGAGTGTTTTCATCCTTTTTGCGCTGGTTTCTTCTCATCTTTGTGGATTTATCTACCTGTGGTCTTTGTAGTTGGTGACTTTTGGATGGGGTCTCTGAGAGGACATCCTTTTTGTTGATGATGAAGTTATTTCTTTCTGTTTTTCAGTTTTCCTTCTAATAGTCAGGCCCCTCTGCTGTAGGGGTGCTGGAGGTCCACCCCAGACCCTGCTTGCCTGGTGATCACCTGCAGTGGCTGCAGAACAGTAAGGGTTGCTGCCAGTTTCGTCTTCTTTTATCTTCATCCCAGAAGGATACCTGCCATATGTCAGCCTCAGCTCTCCTTTATGAGGTGACTCT
Organism: Cacajao melanocephalus; assembly: GCA_963573385.1. Taxonomy (NCBI): domain Eukaryota; kingdom Metazoa; phylum Chordata; class Mammalia; order Primates; family Pitheciidae; genus Cacajao; species Cacajao melanocephalus. The sequence goes on along the minus strand of CAUYLG010041942.1, from coordinate 128,820 downwards.
TTGGATATGTGAGGGTCAGGGAGCTTCCTGAGGAGACAGTCTGTCCCTTATAGGAGTTCAAGTGCTGAGTTATGAGCTCTGTTGTTCTGTTCAGAGCTGCTGGGCAGGTACATTTAAGTCTGCTGGAACAGAACTCATAACCACCTTTTTTCCCAGGTGCTCTGTCCTGGGAAGGTGGGGCTTTATTTATAAGTTCCTGATGTGCTGCTGCCTTTTTTCAGAGCTGCCCTGCCCAGCAAGGAGGTAGCCTAGTCACAATCTGCCAGCAGAGGTGTTGCTGAGCTGCCGTGGGCTCTGCCCAGGTACTGTCTGAACTTCCTTGTGGTTTTGTTTTATAGAGGTATAGTTAGAACTGCCTTGGTAACTGTGGTCTGCCTCAGTAATGGCGGACTGCCTTAGTAATGGCAGAGTGCCTCGGTAGTGGTGGACTGCCTCAGTAGTGTTGGACACCCATCCCCCAACAGAGCTGGACTGTCCCAGGTATAGCTGCGCTTGCTGTGAAACTCTCAATCCAGAGTGTTTCAGATTGCTGGTCTTTATGGGGTGAGAACCGCCAGGCCAGATCACCTGGCTCCCTGTTTCACCTCCCTTTTATTCAGTTGAATGGGCGGTTCTGTCTCCCAGGCATTCCAGGCAGGCACCGATTGAAACGGCCACCCACATTTGTGTGAGTTTTTGTGTGGAGACCCGCTGTGCTGGCTGAAACAGCCGTGCTGGAAACTTGTCGCACTTTTCAGCCCGGGAATCTCCTGGTTTGTGGGCAGCAATAACTCATTTGGAAATGCAGTGTTCACTCAACCTCTGCGTTGTTCTCGCTGGGAACTGCACTCTAGAACTGTTCCTATTTGGTCATATTGGATCTACCCCTTAAAGCATTTTTTAAAAGAAGTTTTAGAGAATACAAGTCTTCTAATATAGCCCATGTGTGGCTGAATTTGTGAAATATTTTTATATAGACTGCCTGATTTACTGTTTCATATGTTAGTTAAAATGATACTACTCATTTCCTGCTGAATTTTTGAACTTTTAAATTCAATCCAACTTTACATTGTTTAAAAAATTAAGTATTTTCTTTTTCACATAGAATAATTTTTCTTGCTCTTTAAATATTTTTGCTGCTATCATTAAGATGCTTTGTTTTTAAAATAATATTTTGTTGTTTAATCCAGAAATGGAGTAGCCTATCATTTAGAAATACCTTTGTGAGTAATGGGTACATTAAGTAGTTCAAAAAAGTTGAAAACACTTTCAAAATGACCTCATCATCAAGTCTCTAAATTTTGGGGGAATTAATATTGCATACTTTTATGTAAAAAAGTAAGAAAATCTCTCTTTAAGGATATGAAAGAAATATTTTAAAATTACCTCTTCTCTGATTGCTTTTTCAGGAAAAAAATTAAAATAATTAATAAAAATAGCTAGTGATTCCTAAGCACTTATGAGTTTATATTCATATTTGTATTTAACATAAATTCCAGCAGGAGAGACAGAACAGGAAACATTTAAGAGACAGGGCTGATAATTTTCCAAAATTGATGAGTAATATGAACCTATAGATAAAGTCTGCAAGAACAATGTATACAAATCTCACTAATGAGTACAGAGATTTTACAAATTCTAAGAAGGAATGAACCACATAATTTATATAGAAGGTTTGTAAGAATATTTGTATGTATTTCAGAAATGCAAAGGTGGTTTTACATTAGATATTTTGTATTAACAGAATAAAAGAGAAAAAATGGGATATCAATACCCCCGAAACTAAAATAAATTTGGAAGAAAAAATAGAAACCTTCAACAAGCAACTGGAGACTATAATTTTTGAAGAAGCACATTTATATCTATAATTTAAAAGTAATATACATAGGAATAAATTAATTAAAAATGTGTGAAATCTTTTTCTGAAGAAAATTATAAAACTTAGATATGAAAATAGAAAATAAATGAAGATGTATGTCATGTTGATGCCTAAAAAGATTTGATAGGATAAAAGGATAAAAAAACTGTTTATTATCATTCCAGTAAAAAATTGAGTTATCGGGTCAATGCCGTGCTAATCAAGTCCCAACATTTTTTCTTTTTGAGAAACTTGATCAACTAATTCTAAATGTATACAAAAAGTAAATGTCCAGATGCCTAAGTTTGAGAGACTTGCCCTATCCGCTATCAAAACTTATTGTTTGTGCTAATTACAATCATGTAGTTTTCATACCTAGAAAATGAAGAAAGTAACTCATGAATGTATAGAAATCACATTTTGTTAAGAAGTCATACTCATATTCATGTGGAAAGGAAGTGCTACTTAATAAATGGTGCTTGGAAAGCTGAGTCTGTGGGAAAAAATACACAGTATAAATAATTAAGCCCCCCACAGAAACCAATTTAATTATGAAAAATTTAAACCTTCAAGCGTTTAGAAGAAAACATATGAAAAAAATATTTTGGCTTTGGGGAGGGAAGGACTTCTTAAGCAAAACAGAAAATGTGCTATACACAAAAATGCATACATATTATTATATTACATTTAAGACCTTCTATCCGTCAAAATATACCATGTAAAGTAAAAAGACTCTCCAGAGACTGAAAAGAACTATAGTACCTACAGCCAACAAAGGATTAGTATGTAAAAATATCAAAGATTTCCATAAATCAACAAGAAGAAGATAACCAATAGAAAAATGAGCAAGAATACATAAACAGTCATTTAACAAAAGAGAAAACACAAACTGCCACAAACATATGAAAAAAATCATCCATGTCATTAGAAATCAGGGATAGAGAAATTAAGATAATAATGAGAAGATATTTTGCAGCCTTTATGTTGGCAAAAATAAGAAGCTTGACACTGTCAAGTGTTGGGGAAGATAGGAAGCACAAGAACTCTTACACATCATTGGTAAATGAGTACAAATATTTTGACAAAGAGACTTTTTTAAGAGATGAATGGGTACATAACTTATGACCAAGAAATTCCAGTTTCAAATGTCTACCCTAGATAAACGTTTGCATGTGAACACTTATTAGAATATTCATAGCAACAATGTAATAAACCACTGGAGAAAAGTGATTATTCATGAAGATAAGGAAGGATAAGTAAATAGATTATGGTATAGTTATATCTTTAGAAACTCGAGAAAAAGCAAAGTGCGACAACACAGTACTTAAAGTTACATACAAATGGGATAAAACTATAGCAGGGGAATGTTAAACAAATTCAGGATTGTAGTTATCTCTAGGGATAAGACAGAATGATGCGATTGGGGAGGAGGAAACAGGCAGCTGCCCATGATTGGCAACGTTCCAGCTGGTAAGAACCTGGTAGTGGGTTCACAGGGTACGTTTTATTATGTTCTGCCACTTAAACATATATTACATATACTATCTTATGGGATACATGTTTGTGAAAGTCACCTTCACTAACCATCCTGCCTCAAGATGGCCTGCCAGCTCACCTTGCTGATTGGCATTTGCAGCATTAACTTTGACCTGGATTTCCAGGATTTCTACCTTGCCTGCCAGCCCTATAAAACCTTCCAGATAACCAGTTCCCATAAGTGAGCTAGTTCCTTGAATTTATATTTCAGAAATCAGAGCAGCATATTCTAGTTCTCCTACTCTGCTATACAAACAATATCATTTTCTCAATATATCCCTAGTTCTTAAATAGGTTTTTTCATGTTCTGGTCTGGTACTTGGTACCTAACCATGCTTTGGACATTAGTGTCCCATATTGGAAAATTACTAGCAACTCTAGCCCCAAAGCTACAAGAGAATTTCAGGTGTAAAGTTTTTAATGTTCTCCTCATGTTAATCAAATCACTTCTCTAACCCAGAAATTAACATTCTATTAGGAACACCACTCTATAAATTACCCCAATTACTTGCTGACCAGTATTTTGTGTTTCATCTCTTTTTCCTACACTCTTGTTAACTATACCTCTTAATAAATTTTATTATCTTTTTAAATGAAAAAGATTGATATAATAACATATCAAGCCTCTTTGATTTCATTTTTTTCTTTTAAACTCAGGTCTTAATTTAGTGTTTATTTTGTATCTATTATTTGGCAGTCTTTCTAATTTAATGACAAAGAAAGGTTATAAATTATAATGTCTGTAAAGAATTTAATTATTTGAATTTGATAGCCATGCTTTAAAATAAAATAGTATCACCACTGTAATTCCAATTTTGTAGATAGAAATATCTGTGTAGACACATACAACCAGTATGTATTACGCCATACTTATAGTACAATTTTAAATCTATTCAAGCACTCTATGCTCGAACAGCACAGGAAAAGGAAATTGGGTCCTTCTTGAAATAGTACTTTCCAGTTATTCTTTTTAGGAGTCCTTTGGTGGGGGCAAAGACAGCAAATTTCACATAAGGGGAGCTGCTGCTCCAACATCCACTGTACTCCTTGCCTTCCTTTCCTGCATTGCCACTCTGCGGTCAGTGGGTCCCTGCCCATGCTGCTTTTTTTGAATTCCTGAACTCTAAACCACATATAGACTACTTCCCACTCAGTTTGCTTGTCTCCTCTGGGCTGGGTTCTTCTTTCCTTCTGGCTTACAAAAAAGTGCATTTTGTTTCTTATGACTGTCCCTTCTGATGAAGGTTCCCATGGCAGTGTTGTTGGGGCCCAGAGTGACAATCTCCTTTACAGAACAGCCCTCTTCTTTCCAGCACAGGAGGCGGAGGAGAGAGGCAGTGAAGGAGGCTTGCAGCTCAAAGCTGGGTCTAGATTAGGAGAGGGTTGGCCATGGCCAGCAAAGAGGATGATCCCTTTATCCTTCAAGCTCTGCTGCATAATTTCCTCCATTTTCCGGTATATTTCTCATGCATCGTGATGTGATTTGAGGGGGCCCCATTATTTCTTCTACCAGTTCAGGACAAATACAGACTTTTAGTTCATTGGATAGATATATATACACCTGAAAAATGTACCTACCATAGGGCTTTCTAGCCTCATGGTAGTCAAGGAATCTGTTTTACTCTCCCTGACTGTTCTACAACAGTTGGGAGTTCCTAATTATTCTGTGACATAGAAGCCTGTTCCACTCAGTGTACACAGATGATCTTTAAGGGTTGATGTTACCCGGTTCGGTATATCAGCTTCACAGTGTTTCATCTCTGACCTGACCCCAAATAATACTTGTTTTACTTCATTAAAAGACAATGGGAGAGGAAGAATATACCAAAAATATTAATAATGGTTATATATAGGACGAGATCATAAGTGATCCTTACTTTCATTTTTTTACTTTTTACCTTTCTAACTTTTTTAAAAAAATGAATATTTATTAATTTTATGTTCAGCAAAACAATTCATGAAAGATACAAAAAAAAACCCATAAAATATTTATTATGTTCTCAGAACTTTGCCCAATATCTTCTGGAGATGACTGCTGTTAAAAATATAAAATAATTCCCTTTGTTTAGAATTTTCCATTATTGCGAATGCTTCCATAAGTAGATATTTCTATTCTGAATCTTACTTGAGACATTTACATTTTCTTCTCAAGGAAGCCAACTTCAGTTCTCATTAGGCCTTCACATTTTATTTTTAAAATTATAGTCATCTACTCTCTACATTGTCTCTTTATCATATCATGCAAAAACAAATCATGTATGGTATCAATATCTAGCTACAGAAGAGAATTTGATCTCCTCTCTTCTACATGACATTGTTTCTAGAGGCCTCTTATAGAGCAAAGTCTCTTATTTTCTCATTAAAAGTTGTTGGCTGTTCCAGTAACAGTCAGTTCCATGCATATGACTAATACTAGTCAAACTCTGATTAAAAGTGAGTAACATCAGAAACACGAAGTTACACAGTTACACCCTTCAAATACCTAAGCACTACCAAATAAAACCTCCTAGAACAAATGCAAAGGTAAGAAAACGGAAAAAGAAACTTATTTTGTGCCTAGCATAAAATACTGGCATATCACAAAATAAAAGTTATTTCTGCACAGAGGATTTCTTAGATACCATAAATCATACATTATTAAAATAATTTAAAATTTACTTTTAGTACATCTAGTGTTGAAAAATAAACCCACCCTATTCATTGTTGTTGACCCAGATCTTTACAGTAAAATACTGATTCACACATATTCATATGAAACACTTGCAGAATAATATACCTGACGTAATTGAAATTCATTTAACATACTGAATGTTTGCTGAAATGTGGGCAGATCTTAGATCCTTAACAACTGATTTATAAAGTAATAAGTATAAAAAACTACTAGTTTTGCCACCATCTGTTATTTACCACCCTCACCAATCTCTCTACCTATATTAATAAATATCTCCTTTAAAAATTCCTGAGGCGCATTAGGCTATGTATTTATGAGGTTCTCTTGCCTTAATATCTGTGTTGAGGCTACCTGGCAAACTGCTTTGTAACAACCCTGGGTGCATCCAAAGTAGAGTAAATTGACAGTGTAATCTGACAGGTAAAGAAGTCTCTGGAGTTCAGCTTTACTGGGTGTCTCTCAGTTTGTATGTTATATGGACTCTCAGAGCCAGCAGACATGCCATGGGGCCACTACTGGGGTCATGGCTGGTGAGGGCCCTTCACCATACAAACTGGGGATGGACTGCTTATCCTGTGCTAGAGGGAGGACAGGGCACAGTCTCATTCATTCATAGCCAGTGAGAGCTGAGTGTGGCAATGCCCAAAGAGGAAGATGACCAATGCTCCTTAGAGAGTTTTGCCTGAGCCTAAAGACCTGACGGTGGATTCAGAACTGACAATTTAACACAGGAGGCAGCATCAGGGGCAGACAGCAGCCCCGAGACCAGCATGTACTGCCAGCCTACTTCTGAAAACCAGCCTGAGGCCAGAGAGTCCCTTTCGCTCAGGTCACAAAGAAACCTAGCCTCCTCTGCACGTATCTAAATTCCACCTTAGGGAGGAAAGCAGGGGATGGAGAGAGGAACATGAGAGACTAGGAATTTTTATGCAAGAAAGATGAACACAACCTGAAGAGACTATCTAACTTCTTAAATCAGAAAAACTTAATCACAGAAGAATAAAAGTCAGTTTTTATCCTTAATAAACAACTGATGGAGGCTGGGGTAGTGATCAGATTAGCTATGGTTGAAGTAAAACAAATTAATTTTCTTTGTGCATTAAAAATACAGTTTGAGTTAAACCCTTTCGCCCTTGCACACTGGCATTTATTAGAATAAATTTTGCCAGATCCTCATTTAATTCTCACACAAGCCCTGTGTGAGGGAGGACATTATAATCCCCATTTTACACATGAGGAAAATGAGGTTAAAAGAGGTTATGCAACTTGCACCAAGTCACATAGCTAGTAACAGACCTAGATTGCTTATTTAAATATTTTAATTTTAAAATACTTAAAATACACTTTAGAGGAATTGAATTTTTTGAAATAAGATACTCAAGTGGAAGACTTCTGGATAGAAAAAGCTGAGTTGTCTTGTAAAGAAGCATTTGCTTTCTGATTTGCATTTGAGATTTTGTTCTTCAGGCAAATTTTAAATAAAATGGATGCTTAAAAGGAGCAGGCAGAATTCTGCCAGTCTTGCTAGCAGACTGCCAGTCTTGCTAGTAATATGTGTTCACTGGAAAGACACTTTCAGTACAGTAAAAACCAGAATGCCATTGGTGACTTGCTTCTCTCGTGATGGCACCGAGAAGCCTCCAAAGCAGGTTTTTAAGGTATGGTCTTTGCAGTTAATCAAGTCTGGGTTTAATCCCTGTTCAGCCACTTAATAGCTATGTATGATGGTGACCATTTCAAGCTCATTTCCATAAAGTTAAAATGGCAACATGTCTAATCAGGATGAAATGAGATAGCACATGTAACATACTAAACATGGTACCTGCCACATAGTTGGTGTTCAAAACTGTCAATTTGCATCTGGCTCGATCCCATTTTTTTTTTTTTTAAGTGAAAGCTAATATTAACTCCCAGATTTTTATTTTTACATTTAGCAAATGCAATTGTGCAATCGAGTTAATACCTTGGTTTACAAAGACAGAGCAAAAGAAATCAGCTCGTGGAGTGTATTTATCAAGTTTAGAACATGCATTTGCTTACCAGCTCACTGAATTCATTATTGCCTAGGTCAAGTCTTTCCAACTGGGCCAGTTTGTGCATTGACCTATAATAGATGGAGAAAAATACTATTGTGAGGCAGTGCATGATACATTGCTCTAAAAGACATTCCAACCACCTTCCTGTCAGATTTATCTGATTGTATAGGAGTACTCTTCAGCAAGAAGTAAATCTCAAATACACAAAACCTATGCAAACTGCCATCTGAAAGCCTTTAGTATTTTACCATAATCTACAGCATCTTTTCACAAATGCCAATATGGTTGGCATGAAGGGCTGGCTGCTTAACAAAAATTCAAGAAGCTTATTAAATATCTATACCAGTGGGAGGTGTAGGGTGGGGCCCCACTTCAATATTTTTAAGAGTCACCACAGGTTTGGAAGTCAATGGCTGAACCCAATTCTCAGCAAACCATTCTAAAACCTCATAATGTGGCACAATTTCATCATCAGTCTTATTATTTTCTACTACCTTAAATGAACTTCTGTTATAGACAAATTGTAGTCATTGTCTCCCAAACATATTGACTTGAAAGCTGCTACAGCTATGAATAGTTGTCAGACTGCTATGGTTTGGCTCTGTGTCCCCACCCAAATCTCATCTTGAATTGTAATCCCATAATTCCTACATTGAGGGAGGGACCTGGTGAGAGGTGATTGGATCATGGGCGTGATTTCTCCCATGCTGTTCTCATGAAAGTAGGTGAGTTCTCATGAGATCTGATAGTTTTGTAAGAGCTTGACAGTTCCTCCTTTACATGCTCTCTCTTGCCTGCCGCCACATAAGATGTGCCTGCTTCCCCTTCTGCCATGATTTTAAATTTCCTAAATCCTGCCCAGCCAAGTGGAACTGTGAGTCATAAATTACTCAGTCTGGAGCAGTTCTTTATAGCAGCACGAAAACACACTAATACACAAACCTTGGGCAAGAGTTGGTGTCAAAGGTTCAGGGAACCCAAGTACACTCCATATGCAGTCAGCATTTCTCAAAGCACTCTCAAGTAAAAGTACAATATGAGAAAACATAGTGTTTTTCTGAAAGATTTTTTTAATCTCTCCGCTAATCAGAATTCTGTCCTTAAGTTCTGCCTATACAGGAGTTCTTGAGGCACCATTGACTGAAATATCAGAAATTTTAGTTTTATCACATTTAAAATGGATGTAGAAATTACCTTAAAGGGCTTTTATGAACATTAAGTGAAATATTACTGCAATCCAGATACTATCGGATACTCAGAAATGAAAAAAAAAAGTATGCACTCTTTCTTCACTCAGAAATTATTATTGAGAAGTATTATGTGCTGATCTGGGGTACGGCAGTGAACAAAACAGACAAAAATTTCTACCTCAAAGGACTTTACATCCAGTAGGGAAGAATTAGAGTAAACAAAATAATAAAATAAAATAACATATTAAAAGGTTACAAGTGCTACGGAGAAAAGTTAAGCAGAAGAGGTAGATAGGGAGAATTCATATAAGGATTTAATTTTTAGTAGGGTGATCAGGTAAGTCCTCAATGAGAAGATGAAATCTGAGCCAAGGCTGAAAAGAAATGAAGGAGCATGCTAATATGGAGATTCTAAAGCAGGGACATTTTGCTTGCTTGAAGACATCCTAGGAGACCAGTATGACTAAAAAAGAGAGAGTGAGGGAGGAGTAAAGAGATGATGTAATGGGGAGTTACATAACATGGGATCTTATAGCACAATGTAGAGACTTTGGCTTTGATTCTGAGTAGGATAGGGGGTCACTGAAAGGTTTTTATGAAAGACATTTCTGAAATGATTTGTTTTAAAAGAATATCTGTGATTGCAGGCTTATAAACAGAGTGAGGGGGACAACAGTAGAAGCAGGAAGATAGGAGGCCAAGGTAGTAAGTCAAATAAGAGGTGACAGTGGCTTGGACCACATCCATTTTTCTTATTTCTTATTATAAGAAGGATGCAGCTGCAAGTGACCGATGAGGAAGACCAGGTGGAACAGGGTTTTGGGTAGACTGGAAGTCCAGTTTTAGGTGCTCAGTTGAAAATCTCTACTCTAGAGCCAACTAGAGATGTTACTCATGCAGTTGCATAAACAAGCCTAGAGATCAGGAAAGAAGTCTAGGAAAGACATAATTTGAGCATGGTAGCATAGAGATGGCTTGCCAGCTCACTGAATTCATTATTGCCTAGGTCAAGTCTTTCCAACTGAGCCAGTCTGTGCATTCACCTATAACAGATGAAGAAAAAACACTATTGTGAGGTCTTGAGAATACAAGATCATCAAGGGCATAAATGCAGATGAAAAGAGAATATGTCTAAATAGATATAAAGAATAAATAAATAAAACTGAAAAGTGACTAGGGACGTAGAAGAAAAAATTCAGAAGAGTGTAAAGTCCTGGAAGCCAAGTAAGAATAGTATTTCTAGGTGGCTGCTATGACCAATTGTGACAAAAGCCACTGATGATCTGAGAACTGACCACTTAGACAATATGGAGATTAGTGGTGATTTTGAGATGAGTAGTTTTATAAGTTTTAAGCTTTTGCTAATGCTCTTTCTTCTATTCAATGTGCTTTTACCCATTTATCACTCAAAATTATTTATACAATAACGAAAATATACTGATTTCCTATTCTCTCCCAGGTTTTAGGGTTATAAAGATGAAAGATGTTGTCCCCAGTATTAAGTAGTTCATAATCTTGAGAGAAATTACAAATGAATGAATAATTTCTACCCAATAGGGTATTCGCCATGAAAAATCATATGTGTAGATTAGTAGAGAACAAAGAGGAGAGGTACTTTTTCAGCCTTGATGGAGGTGGGAATAGAAAATAGAAGGCTTTACTGAAGCTTTACTTTGGAGAAGCAGATGAGGTTGCAGAATCAGAGGAGAGGGCCATTTCAGGAGAAAATGTCAAAAAGGTAGGATGGAAGAGATCATGGCCCATTCAAGGACCTGCAGGTTAGTAAGAGTAGTAAGAAATAATGTAAGAAATAAGAAAAATAGTAGAAAATAAGAAATACGTAGGTAGGCACTAGATCATGAGGTCATCTCCTGTATCAAGCCAAGGAATTTGAGTTTTAGCTTGAAGGCAATGGAAAGCTTTAAGTTTCAGGTAGGAAAAAGATATGAGGTTTTTATTTTAGAAAGCTTACATCAGCAGCTTGGAATGATTGGGGAATGGGGAGAAGATGTACTAGCCCTAAGGCCAGATAACAGACTGTCTTGAAATTCATGTGGGATATAACTGGGGCCAGAAATAAGGCAATGGCAATATGAATAATGTGGTGGCAGATAGGAGAGATGCTTTGCCGAAAGACATGACTTGATTTATGATGATGACTGGATGTCAGATGTAAAGGAGAGGGAAAAATTAAAGATAGTCTCTTAGTTGAATAGGAGTGTGAGAATATTAGAATGGAATAAATCTAAGGTGGAGATAGGTTGAATGTAATGTATTATTTTAAATACTACATTGGCTTTGAGGTGAATGCAAGATATATTAGGAAAAAATGTGTTTGTGTGTATGTGTGTGTGTGTGTGTGTGTGTGCGTGTGTTTGTCTGTGTCTGGAGCTCAGGCAAAAAGTCTTCACTGGAAATAGACTCGAGGAATAAAATCTTCTTATCTACTCTACCCGAAAAGGAACTCTCCTTTTTAACCCACATTCCATTTTCTTCCTTTTGCATTATTTACTTGGAGTTTACCACACACTTTCATGAATTGTTAGATTTTTCAAATCTATCAGCCTCCTTTCTCCACCCAGATCTTAAATATGTTTCAAGATGCCCAGAACGTCTTGTGTGGGACCACCAGCAGTCCAAAGATGGTTGTGAAACCTTGACCAATGCTTGTAAGAACATCTGCTACACCTCTCACTAAATCTATACCACTGAATTAATGCTTCTAGGGAAAGGAGATTGGGTAATAGTTTGGCCCCATGAAGAGAGAATTAGATTGTCTTCTGAGCCTGGGAATATGAAGTGGCAGATTCTCTCAAACCTTACTCCGAGACCGCATACCCAACAAACAAACAACGAGCACCAAAGTATTGGGGGACCATGTGAAGGACCTAGTGGCCAAGTGTGGCAAGTGAATAAGAAATGCTCTTAGGAACAGTAGGGACACCTGCATTTGACTTGACCATATAGTTCTAGGCAACATGTATTCTAGTGAGAACCATAATGAGCTAAAGACTAGAAGCCCTTCAACAATTTCTGGGATTCTATGAATTCTATAGTTCTCACTGATGTCCAAGAAGGGTTTGCTATAAAACTGAGAATAGATTTTTTTGTCAGCCCTGTGGTTGAGGCCCAAGACAAAACTAATTTTATTAAAAGAAGAACTGAGCGATATTTTATGCCTCAGTATCTTAAAAAATATTTTATTAGTAATAGGACTTATCTTTTTATAGGCTAAATATTAATGATCTCTTAAATCCCTGGTATAATAGTGTTTCCAGACTCCTAAACACACTGATTACTCAATTTAGACCTACTAAAATTTGTCAATGTTTATTTTCCAAAACAGAGCAGGCCCAAATCTGGCACTCTTTTATTCTTTTCTTTTCTTTTTTTTTTTTTTAAGTGTTTCCGGGTTCAATTGAGGGTGAAAGGGTGCTGCACAGTTGCTCAGAGGGCCCACAGCTAGGCTGCACGAGTGTTTGCTTTTGTGCAACAGAGGAGCGTGGCCTAACTAGAAACACCTCTGGGCCCTCGCGTCTGCCTCCAGGATCTGGGGGACACGGGGTGGCTCTGCTGACCAGGCCTTCTCTTTGGAACACACCTCCCGCCACACTGCCCTGGGTCTGGGAGCCTGCCACCCCTGCTGAAGTCAATTCCTTAAGGAAGAGTCTGGGGATGGACTGGCAGATGGACCTCAGGGCCCCCAATCTGGAAAGACCCTCTCCCAGCCATTTTGGGAACAATAAATATTGTGCAACGGCGGCAGGGCGTGGAAGGTTCGGCCACTGGCGTCGGGCAGCTGGGACGCCAGAGGGCCCATCCGCCATGCCCCGCCCCGAGGCCAGGCCTGGGCTCCGTACCCTCACTGCGTGTGGAGAATGATGTGGATGCCGGAATCCTAGAACACTGTCTGGCTCATCTCCCCCGTCCGCAGTGCAAACGAGGCGTCTTCAAATGGCTTCTGCATCTGACCTTTGCTGAAGGCACCCAGGTCTCCCCTGGCCTTGGCCGAGCTGCAGTCGCTGAATTGTGAGCGCAGAGACTCAAAGTCCTCCTCTCCCGACTTGATCTTCTGGATGTAGCCGCTGATCAGCTCCTGGGCCTCCTCGTTGGTCCAGGTGATCTCCTGCCGCCAGGATGAGGGCCTTGACTGGCTGTGCTTCCCCAGCAGGTGTGAGCAGCGGACCCTGGCGGGCTCCCCCTGCCTGTTTTTGCCGCCACTGCTGCTGTTGTCGCTGGGCTGCTCCCACTGCTGGCGTTAGTGATGTGGTTGAAGCAGCACACCTGGCCTGAGCTGCGGCTCTGGCGCTTCTCCCAGCAGGGCGGCAGCTTCTCCTCGCCCGCCATCTTCCCTCTTTGCATTCTTGTTTTTGTAAATAAAGTTTTATTGGAACACAGCCATATTTATTTGCTAATGTATCTAGCAAATACATTTGGCTGCTTTTGTACTACAACCACGGAACTGAATAGTTGACTGACACCTTGTGAACTGCAGAGCCTGAAACATTTCCTATGTCTGAGGGCCTGGTGGCACTCAGACCTCTCGCTACTCGCTAGATATTGTCTGACCTAGACAATGTATATAAAAAAATTATTTCTTACCTTTCTCTTAGTGTAGTTTAAATTTGATCGATTCCTTTTGTGGGGAGAAAGATACACTCTGTCCCACCTCAAAGTCTTTTTTCTTTTTTTTTTTCAGACGGAGTTTTGCTCGTCTCCCAGGCTGGAGTGCAATGGGGAGATCTCGGCTCACTGCAACCTCCGCCTCCCAGGTTTAAGCAATTCTCCTGCTTCAGCCTCCCAAGTAGCTGGGATTACAGGCACCTGCCACCATGTGCCCAGCTATTTGTATTTTTAGTAGAGATGGGGTTTCGCCATGTTGGCCAGGCTTGTCTCAAACTCCTGACCTCAGGTGATCCACCCACCTCGGCCTCCCAAAGTGCTGGGATTACAGGTGTGAGCCACTGCGTCCGGCCAGGTCTTTTTTTCTATTGCTTTTGAAACCTTTGGTTCATAACTTCATGCCCGGGAAACTATATTTTAAAATTTATAATATAGCTTCCTACTATTCCTTTGACATTCTTTTGAATGGGCAATAATTATTTTCTTTTGCTGGTTCTGGGGGAAAGAAAAGCTTTCCAGTGGGGTTTTATGGCCCATTTCCTGAAGTTTATTTTATTTAAAATACCATTTGTTTCATTTTAATTTCATCTTATTTTATTTATGACCCTAGTTTCTACCAGTTTTAAATTATCACTATAGTTTCATTCTGCCAATTACATTTTCCATTTTTGAAGTCTTTCACTGTCTCCCTACATTTTATACCTTTAAAATATTATATTCTTATTTCTGCTTTTAGAGATGTGATTATTATTGGTTATATTTTACTCTTCTAAGTTTGACTGTCTTCACTTACCCACAAGATTTTAGACAGTCCATAACACAGTCTATTACTTTTCTCGTTCATGTGCCAGTTGCTAAACTATAATCATTCTGTCAAATTGTCCAAAAAAAATGTTCCTTTTAGATGAACATATGTAACAGGGTTTTAATTTCATGAGCATACAAATAAGTATTTTATTTTTCTCAGAAAAATTAAATGGAACTCATGGTATTTTTATGTTAGTGTTCTTTGTGAGCAATCATTCATTCATTCCCATAATGTGCTTCTTTATGGTAGGTGCCCTCACTTGTTACAAAGATTCCAGCGACACAGGGTTTCTCAACCTCAGCACTACTGACATTTTGGACTGGTTAATTCTTTGGCATAGAGGGCTATCGTGTGCATTGTAAGATGTTTAGCACATCCTACACAGCCTCTACTCTGAACGGCTTATTTTCTAAATGGGAACGACCTTTAAATGAATAATTACTTCATAGAGTGATAAGTGCCACGATAAATGTATGTATAAATTGCTATAGGAACACAGAAGAAGGAACAACTAACAGTTCAGTAATTAGGAATAATTTTAAGAAGTGACATTTGAGCTGGGTTTTAGAGAAACTTGTAAGAATCAGTACTTGCAAATGTAAAAAGAAATAATGAAAATACTGAAAGAGTATTTCTAAAGTTGAGATATAATCAACTGATTTTTTTGAGATTGTAGCTTGAGATAGTGTTACACACATAATATTATATATGTGATACATCCGCAAAGGATGTAAAAGATTTTGGTCCAAAGTGAAGAAGCTCTTAAAATTCCCATTAGAGTATGTTGCAGGAAAGACTACTGTTCTACCCTCATGACTGGAAAAGAAAACTTATGGGATGCAGTGTTTCTCAACCTTGGCATGACTAACATTTTGTATGGGATACTTGTTTGTTACGGGGGACTAGCTTGTGCACTCTAAGATGTTTAGTAGCATCCAGTGTACCCACTAGATATCAGTAGCGCCCTTCACTTGTCACTAGACGTTGTCAAATATCTCCTCTCTTTACTGATTGTCAGAAAAGTGAGCATCTTACCTCCATGTGTTACCTCCTTACTCTACTAGGTGGGTTCCCACATGGTTTGCCCTTAGCTATTCAAACTAGCCTACTTGAGAAATGCACTCATTGACTCTAGTCCTTCTTCGTGAAAGCAAGCATGTGTGGGTCTGGAGCCTGTCTCCCTCTTCCAACATGGAAGTCCATCAGTCTGATTTCCCTATAAAAACAGCTGAACTTGAAGATATGATTACTACCGTAGGTCAGGGAGCAAACACTAAGACTTGATCACAAGTTTGGCACACATTCTCCGTCAGTAATGCTAACAATTTGAATTTCATCCCTCTGAACCAAATATCTTGCTGATTATTTAGACTCATTTGCATGTTAACTTAGTTATCTTAAGGAGAAAGTTCTAATGAAAATGGCTGTATTAAATAATATTTACCAATCTATAGCCACATTATATGTGTAAAATTGTTAAAATGTGTACAATTTCTAAATCATTACTTTTATTATTGCTGTTTCTCCTACCTGCAATGTTCTTCCTGTAAATCTTCTCATTGTCCCTTTTCCTCATCTCAGCTCATAAGTTAGTCCATTTTCCACCAACCAAAATTAACTATCCTTCCTGCCTTCATTTTATGAATTACCCTATTTATTTTCTTATTAACACCACTGAAAATATCTTAGTTTTTATTTGTTTGCTTGTTGTTTTCTCCCCTCTGCTAGATTTAAAGTCCGTGAGAGAAAGTAACTTGCCAATGTTATTCACAACATAAATAGCTTCTCAGCTGGTGATGGTTAATTGAGGACATTCACACAGGCATGAATGAATGATTCTCTACCAGTAAGAAGTTGGAATTCTAGAATATTTACAAAGAGAAACTACTCAATTTCTAGCAGGCATCTATAATTAATTGATAGTTGCCAAGGAGACAGCTACAATTAATTAACAGTGGTTAAGGAGAAATCCAGATAGGCCTATTTTAATGGATACTATAATGAACATATATTAGGTCACTTATCATGAAATACGCCTGGCAGCTAAAGGCAGGTAAGGCCAAAGTGCACCAAACTCTGTATGTTCAAACCTTGTGTTAACTTCTTGACATTTCCAATAATAGGTTTTTTAAAAATTCAAATAATAAATAAAAGAAATATTAAGTGAGATGTTTAGGTAGTTTAAATCTCTCTGAATATCTGAAAAGCAACAACAAAACTATATATATATATATAGTAGTTAAGACCATGGATTCTGGACAGACTACCTGGGTCTGAATCCTGGTTCCATCACTCACTAGCTGTTTGACTTTGAACAAGCTAAATAACATCTTTGAACCTCAGTTTTGTTACCTATAAGAACGATAATAAGAATACCTAAGTTATAGGGTTATTATTATGATTAAAATAGTTACTATATAGGCAAACCATGTAAATAGTACCTGACACATAGTAAATACTCTCTGTGTTAGCTACTAAAATACTTAGGGAAAGCTTTCAGAGTTTGAAAAAGCTTTAGAGATTGTCTAAGAAAGTGTTTTCTAAAGTTTTTTCAAGGATTTATAGGTGTTGCATGATTTTTAAAACATTTCAGATGGGCAGTACATTTTGGCAAAGCTTGTTGAAAAAAAATGTTAGACTTCTTATTGGCAGGACTCCTCAGACAATATACAAATGTTCATTGTGAATACCTAACAGATGGAAATAGTTTAGACTAGTTCCTGTTATGTAACCAAGGAACTTTTTCTTTTTTTCTTTCCTGCTGGACATTTCTTAGACTAGAAGCACACTTTGCCAGAAGTTTTTCTACCAAAACTTCATTTTGCAGAGGATACATTTTGTGTATCTCAGTCTATGAAATCATAGACATAATTAGTTTATGAAAACACAAGCCTAGGTATATTTAAGTAGGTTATTATGAGTATTTAAATTAGATTAGATCATCCTGATTTGTCTGCTTGAAACTCTGACCTGTTAGGCTCTGCACCTCTGCTCCCAATATTCACTTCAGGCTCTCCTTGCATTTATGATTATTTTGGAAATAGTTCTCTGGCTCAGTGTCACATTCTTCTTAAAGACAATGTGTTTTTGCCATTTGGCCTTATGCACTGTAACCTCAGCAAAGGGAGAGACTTCCTTCTTACTAGAGGAGAACTGGTGACTTGCTCCATATCACACAGAAAATCATTGACAGTGACACAGGATCTTCATCTCTTTTTCCCAGCACTGGCCAGCCATCTGAATCTGGCCTGTTTTGTCTGGCTTGACCATTGCTTAAACATGAATGTTTTTATAAAAAATACATGCTCTACAGTTCACTATATTCTATGCCACAAGTCAGCAAACATTTTCTGCAAAGGGCCACATTGCAAATGTTTCAGGCTTTGCAGTCTATATGGTCTCTATCTCAATTCTGACATTGTAATATAAAAACAGCCATAGATGATACATTAACAAATAGACACTGTTTTGTTCCAACAAAGCTTTATTTACAAAAACAGACATGCCAGATTTGGACAAGACATAGTCTCTCAACCCTGGTCTATACTTGTTCTTAAAGTCTAAGAATATTTAAGTTTTCAAACCCTTGAATACAGATATAACAGATAAATTAAGGATTGAGAATATTTATCATTATAAAATTGCCACTAGATAACTATTTATGTTTATATATTGTTTGAAATCTTTATTTCAAATAATGAGGAATACTGCTGGAATCCAGAGACATTTGCTCTCAATGCTGTCACTTTCGTTGTAGTTATTAAAATTAAGTCCTTCCTATCCTGCTATCACTTTACAGCATTTATCCAATTGCAAAGCTGGAAAAGATTCCAGTTGAAGCAGTGATGGAATTTATGCAATATTTTGGTACATCTGTCACTTTGATAAAATTGTACAATCTATTATTTTCTTTCTATCAGATTTAGAGGTTTTAGCTATTTAAATGTACGATATTCTCTGAAGCCACATAAATTTGGCTGGAATGTTGTTTTCCCATAAATTCCCAGTGCAGTAACTTGGATTTGCTGACTCAGGATTCTGCAAATTTTTGGCATGGGCTTATGGATTCTGGTTTTTAATTTGTTTTCAAATGTGCTCACTCTTTCCAATTACTGGCTATTCATGGCACAAGGACAGAAAAACATCTCTCAGTTGTTGCTGTCTGATGTCGCTCACTTATTGAAACTTAAAAAAATAATTTTTTCATTTTGCTTAGTCTGTGTCTCATGTTTAATGGACATTTGCATTTTATGATTTAGACCTGCCAATTTTATCACATAATCATGTTCTTCTTTTGTTATTAATTCATCTCTTTGAATAAACTGCATATTACAAAATTTTAGAAATAAATTGCTCTTTACAGCACAGTTACTGAAGACTGCAAGGCCCAGGAATTTGTATTATTTAAAAACGCAAACTCAGGCTGGGCGTGGTGGCTCACACCTGTAGTCCCAGCACTTTGGGAGGCTGAGGCAGGTGGATCACCTAGGGTCAGGAGTTTGAGACCAGCCTGGCCAACATGGTGAAACACTGTCTCTACTAAAAATACAAAAAATTAGGCAGGTGTGGTGGCAGACGCCTGTAATCTCAGCTACTTGGGAGGCTAAGGCAGGAGCATCACTTGAACCGGGAGGAGGAGGCTGAAGTGAGCCGAGATTGTACCATTGCACTTCAGACTGGGCAACAGGGATGAAACTCGGTCTCACACATACACACACACAAATAAGCAAACTGCTGGAACACCTCATTATGAGGAAGTGTAACTTATTGTTGTTATAAACCAGGAAATATTAAATACCTAGTATCTGATGGCAGATGAAACATAATTTCTATTATCAAATGTTTTATATAAAACATTTTCTTTAGTTAATACTATATCTTAAACCAGTGTCACAGCTGTGATTGTTATGTACTTTTCAGCATTTTAACTCAACTTCCCTCAAGAACAACAACAAAAAGCCAAACTGGCTTCTGGCATCTTCCAAAAGGATATGTGACCAAATTAAACATCTATTATTTTGTAAAAGAATATTTGGAAGACCTAATTTTTAAGACCACTTTGTTAATGTTATCAATTAAGGTATTCCTCCTTGCAATATTTAAATTATTAGGATAAACATTGAAAATATACAATTTGCATTAAGCTGTCACATATTTTGAGTATTTCCTTAGCAATTTTTTTTCCTTTTAGATATTCAACATTGAAGAGTTTAGGTTAATCTTGTGATGTCTTATTGAAAAAGTTTTCTTTCCTATAATTATCTCTAATTTAATGCACAATACAAAAAAAGGATTCTGTACAAAGAAATAACTTCATGAGTAACCTTTTAAGAATACATCTTGTTTATATAGTAAGGTGTACTTGTTAAATAAAATAGAAAGATTAAATTGTAAAATTGTACCTTACTAACAGCGACTGGCTATAGGACAAACATTGCACTACTGCTTTAAATGAAGGGTCTAATTAGATGGAGGAGAAGCCTGAATTTCATTACTCTCTATATAGTCTTCCTGAGTTTATAACCAGAACCAATTATTCATTCATGCTGTACATGAATTTTCTACTGACTGAAAATTATTGTGCAATCCTAACTAATGATAACACAGCAAAGATATAATCATGCTTGATAGGCCTTTTGAGCTCTTTGTAGGGGAAAAGGTACCTCCTAAGCCAGAACAATGACATTATTTCTGGGGGACGCTACTCTGCCAGAGCTGAAGGTCCTAGAATGCATGCAGCAGTCCAATCAAAAGGTTACGAGAAACATAATCAGTTACTAATATGCCCATTTTCATTAGAACATATTGCAGCCTACATTATATGCTCATGAAGGGATGTTGAACGCTACTGAAAAAATAGTTTAGCCAAGTTAAGCTGTTTTAGAACTCTTAAAGATAACTCTTAAAGATAACAAAGATTCTTTTCTAAAAGACTCCTTTAACACATACATATGCATGTGTGCATACAAAAGGACACACAGACAAGTGTGTCAGGCTCATTGTTTTCTGGCTACATTTCATGGAAAAAGTTATTACTTGTTATATTGGGCTTTCTGAGTATTAATATTTATGTACAATCATTTCTCAGTGCCCTTGGGGAAATTGGTTCCATGACCTTCATGGATATAAAAAAATTCACTGATGCTCTAGTTCTTGCGAAATGATATAGTAGTTGCATGTAACCTACACACATCCTCCTATACACTTTAACTCTAGGTTACTTGAAATACCTAATACAATGTAAATACCTAATATAATGTAAATGTTTTGTAAAGAGTTGTTATACTGTATTGTTTTCTAACTAGTATTTTCAACATTGTTTTAGTTATTTATTATTATTATTGTTTCAAATATTTTCCATCTGCAGGGGTCTGACTGTACTTTTACATAGTTTGGCCTTAGATTGTTGATACCCTAACTGGTGTATCATATAGGCATAATTCCGTGACTAAGCTGTCAGAGAATTTGAATGTTAGAGACTAAGGACTTTGAAAAGTAATCTGCCAAAGTAGCCATGGCTATTTTCCATGCAACTACCTTTCTTATTTGCCAGCAGAACCTGCCCTGCATCAGAGACTAGAAATGCCATATAGTCACTATCCAAATTTCTTTTGCAGCTAGGACATGAACTTATGACCCAGTTCTAGCCACTGGAACAGGTAGAGGACTCCGCTGGTGGAGATCGTGAGAAGGAGTTTCCTCCTTGATTTAAGAGGGAGGGAAGCATGCAAATCAAAACAACAATAAGATACCATCTCACACCAGTCAGAATGGCTATTATTAAAAAGTCAAAAAATAACAGATGCTGGTGAGGTCTTGGAGAAAAGGGAACACTTAAACACTGTTGACTGGAATGTAAATTAGTTTAGTCATTGTGGAAAGCAGTTTGGCGATTTCTCAAAGAACTTAAAACAAAATGACCATTTGATCCAGCAATCCCATAGTTGGGTATATACCCAAAGGAATATAAATCATTCTACCATAAAGACATATGCGTGTGTATTTTCATCACAGCACTATTTACAATGGCAAAGACATGGAATCAACCTAAATGCCCATCAATAGTAGATTGAATAAAGTCTACCATTGAGGACATGATT
Source organism: Cacajao melanocephalus (assembly GCA_963573385.1). Taxonomy (NCBI): domain Eukaryota; kingdom Metazoa; phylum Chordata; class Mammalia; order Primates; family Pitheciidae; genus Cacajao; species Cacajao melanocephalus. The sequence goes on along the minus strand of CAUYLG010041942.1, from coordinate 107,019 downwards.
GCATTCTTTTTTATGGCAATTATGTAATATTCTACGATGTGTAAGTAGAATATTACATATGTAATAATGTAAAATAATAAAAGAGAATGAGATCATGTCCTTTGCAGCAACAGAGATGGAGCTGGAGGGTATTATCTTAAGTGAAGTAATGTGGGCACAGAAAACAAAATACCGCATATTCTCACTTATAAATAGGAACTAAATGTTGAGTATATATGGACACAAAAAAGGAAACAGACACCAGGGCTTATTCAAGGGTTGTGGGTGGAAGGAGGGTGAAGACAGAAAAACCGCTTATTGGTATGATGCTCATTACCTGGGTGACAAAATAATCTTTACACCAAACCCTTGTGACATGCAATTTACTTATATAACAAACCTGCACATGTTCCCTTGAACCTAAAATAAAGTTTGAAAAATGTAAAAATAAATGGTCATGAGAAAGTACATTTAAATAATTTAAAAATAAATAGAACATATATAGCAATATATTTGCATTATTTTTTATGTTACTCAAAAGACTAAAAAAATTTTTGTAAATCATTTAGGATTCAGAGTACTCTCTGTTTTTTCCTTCCTACATTTGATTTTCCAACACTCTAGCTTTCCATTTGCATATATTTTTCATCAATTATTCTGTGGATATCAGAGTGATTTCCAATGTTTATAATTTCTGAATTCAGAAACCATGTCTATGATTCTATGTAGTTTCTTTTACTTTTAATTAGTTCAGAATTAAATATGTTGACATTTTTCACATTTGTATTCCTTTTTTATATTTACTATATCTTTCCAAAAATTACTCAAAAATGATTTTTCTGTAAGTTGTTTCTTCTTAAAGTAATATAGCATTGAACTCAACCTGTTTCTGACTGAACACTGTTATTTCTTCTATGTAAGGTATTCCTAGAGATGCTTCTCTTAACAATTTGAATGCTAAAACCTATATTACTGGTATATTTGTGAATAGTGTCTATCAGTACATTGGAATAAAATGGGATTTTATTTAATAATTGAAATTTTGTGTACATTAAGCTGCATACATTCATTTTCAATGGCTACTTTAAAAAATTATACTTCAAATTCTAGGATACATGTGCAGAACATACAGGTTTTTTACATAGGTATACATGTGCCATGGTCATTTGCTGCACCCATCAACCCATCATCAAAATTAGGTATTTCTCCAAATGCTATCCCTCCCCTAAATCCCACAAGCCTGGTGTGTGATGTTCCCCTCTTTGTGCCCATGTGTTCTCATTGTTCAACTCCCACTTAGTGAGAGCATGTGGTATTTGGTTTTCTGTTCCTGTGTTAGTTTGATGAGACGGATGGTTTTCAGCTTGATCCATGTCCCTGCAAAGGATGTGAACTCATCCTTTTCATGGCTGCATAGTATTCCATGGTGTATATGTGCCACATTTTCTTTATTCATTCTATCATTGATGGGCATCTGAGTGGTTCAGAGTCTTTACTATTGTGAACAGTGCTGCAATAAACATACGTGTGCATGTGTCTTCATAGTAGAATGATTTATAATCCTTTGGGTATATACCCAGTACTGGAATTGCTGGGTCAAATGGTATTTCTGGTTCTAGATCCTTGAGGAATCACCACACTGTCTTCCGCAATAGTTGAACTAATTTACACTCCCAGCAACAGTATAAAAGCATTCCTATTTCTCAACATCCTCTCTAGCATCTGTTGTTTCCTGACTTTTTAATGGTCGCCATTCTAAATGGCATGAGATGTTATCTCATTGTGCTTTTGATTTGCATTTCCCTAAAGACCAGTGATAATGAACTTTTTTTCATAGGTTTTCTGGCAGCATAAATGTCTTTTTTTGAGAAGTGTCTGTTCATATCTTTCTCCCACTTTCTGATGGGGTTGTTTGTTTTTTTATTGTAAACCTGTATAAGTTCTTTGAGATTCTGGATATTAGCCCTTTGTCAAACGGATAGATTGCAAAAAATTTTCTCCCATTCTGTAGGTTGTCTGTTCACCCTAATAATAGCTTCTTTTTGCTGTGAAAAAGCTCTTTAGTTTAATTAAATCCCATTTGTCAATTTTGGCTTTTGTTGCAATTGCTTTTGGTGTTTTAATCATGAAGTCTCTGCCCATGCCTACATCCTGAATGATATCGCCTAGGTTTTCTTTTATGGTTTTTAGGGTTTTAGTTCTTATATTTAAGTCTTTAATCCATCTTGAGTTAATTTTTGTATAAGGTATAAGGAATGGGTACAGTTTCAGTTTTCTGTATATGGCTAGCCAGTTTTTCCAACACCATTTATTAAATAGGAAATCCTTTCCCCATTGCTTGCTTTTGTCAGGTTTGTCAAAGATCAGATGGTTGTAGATGTGTGGTGTTATTTCTGAGGCTTCTGTTCTGTTCCATTGATCTATATATCTGTTTTGGTACCAGTACCATGCTGTTTAGGTTACTGTAGCCTTGTAGTATAGTTTAAAGTCAGGTAGCATGATGCCTTTAGCTTTGTGTTTTTTGCTTAGAATTGTCTTGGCTATATGGGCTCTTTTTTGGTTTCATATGAAATTTAAAGTAGTTTTTTGTAATTCTGTGAAGAAAGTCAATGGTAGCTTGATGGGAATAGCATTGAATCTATAAATTACTTTGGATAGTATGGCCATTTTCATGATATTGATTATTCCTATTCATGAGCATGGAATGTTTCTCCATTTGTTTGTGTCTTCCCTTATTTCCTTGAACAGTGGTTTTATTCTCCTTGAGGAAGTCCTTCACATCCCTTGTAAGTTGTATTCCTAGGTATTCTATTCTCTTTGTAGCAATTGTGAATGGGAGTTTGCTCGTGATTTGGCTGTCTGTCTATTATTGGTGTATAGGAATGCTTGTGATTTTTGCACATTGATTTTGTATCCTGAGACTTTGCTGAAGTTGCTTATCAGCTTAAGAAGTTTTGGGCTGAGACGATGGGGTTTTCTAAATATATAGTCATGTCGTCTGCAAACAGAGACAATTTTACTTCCTCTCTTCTTATTTGAATAACCTTTTTTCTTTCTCTTGCCTGATTGCCGTGGCCAGAACTTCCAATACTATGTTGAATAGGAGTGGTGAGAGAGGGCATCCTTGTCTTGTGCTGGATTTCAAAGGGAATGCTTCTAGCTTTTGCCCAGTTAGTATGATATTGGCTGTGGGTTTGTCATAAATAGTTCTTATTATTTTGAGATATGTTCCATCAACACCTAGTTTATTGAGTGTTTTTAGCAAGAAAAGGTGTTGAATTTTATTGAAAGCCTTCTGTGCATTTATTGAGATACTCATGTGGTTTTGTCATTGATTCTGTTTATGTGATAGATTATGTTTATTGATTTGTATATGTTGAACCAGCCTTGCATCCCAGGGATGAAGCCGATTTGATCATGGTGGATAAGCTTTTTGATATGCTGCTGGATTCGGTTTGCCAGTATTTTATTGAGGATTTTTGCATTGATGTTTATCAGGAATATTGGCCTGAAATTTTCACTTTTTGTTATGTCTCTGTCAGATTTTGGTATCAGGATGAGGTCTCATAAAATGAGTTAGGGAGGACTCCCTCTTTTTCTATTGTTTGGAATAGTTTAGGAAGGAATGGTACCAGCTCCTCTTTGTATCTCTGGGAGAATTTGGCTGTGAATCTATCTGGTCCTGGGCTTTTTTTTTTTTTGGTTGGTAGTCTATTAATTACTGCCTCATTTCAGAATTTTTTACTGGTCTATTCAGGGATCCAATTTCTTCCTGGTTTAGTCTTGGGAGGGTGTATGTGTCTATGACTTTGTCCATTTCTTCTAGATTTTCTAGTTTAATTGAGTAGAGGTGTTTATGGTATTCTCTGATGGAGTTTGTATTTCTGTGGGATTAGTGGTAATCTCCTCTTTTTCTTTTTTGTTGTGTCTATTTGATTCTTCTCTCTTTTCTTCTTTATTAGTCTGGCTAGTGGTCAATCTATTTCATTAATCTTTTCAAAAACCAGCTCCTGTATTCATTTAGTTTTGAAGCGTTTTTTACATCTGTATCTCCTTTAGTTCTGCTCTGATCTTAGTTATTTCTTGTCTTCTGCTAGCTTTTGAATTTGTTTGCTCTTGCTTCCCTAGTTCTTTTAATTGTGATGTTAGGGTGTTGATTTTAGATCTTTCCCCTTTCTCCTGTGGGCATTTAGTGCTATAAATTTCCCTCTAAACACTGCTTTTGCTGTGTCCCAGAGATTCTAGTATGTTGTATTTTTGTTTTCACTGGCTTCAAAGAACTTATTTATTTCTGCTTTAATTTCATTATTTATCCAGTAGTCATTCAGGAGCAGGTTGTTCAGTTTCCAAGTAGTTGTGCAGTTTTGAGTGAGTGTCTTAATTCGGAGTTCTAATTTGATTGCACTGTGATCTGAGAGAGTGTGTTATTATGATTTCCATTCTTTTGCATTTGCTAAGAAGCATTATACTTCCAATTATGTGGTCGATTTTATAATGAGTGCTATGTGGTGCTGAGAAGAATGTATATTCTGTTGATTTGCAGTGGAGAGCTCTGTAGATGTCTATTAGGTCCTCTTGGTTCAGAGCTGAGTTCAAGTCCTGAATATCCTTTAATTCTCTGTCTCATTGATCTTTCTAATATTGACAGTGGGGTGCTAAAGTCTCCCATTATTATTTTGTGGGAATCTAAGTCTCTTCGTAGGTCTCTAAGAACTTCCTTCATAAATCTGGGTGCTCCTGTATTGGGTGTATATCTATTTAGGATAGTTAGCTCTTCTTGTTGTATCTATCCCTTTAGCATTATGTAATGCCCTTTCTTGCCTTTTTTGATCTTTGTTGGTTTAAAGTCTGTTTTATCAGAGACAAGGATTGCTATCCTGCTTTTTTTCTGCTTTCCATTTGCTTGGTAAATCTTCCTCCCTTTATTTTGAGCCTACGTGTCTTTGCACATGAGATGGGTCTCCTGAATATAGCACACCGATGGGTCTTAATTTTCTATCCAATTTGCCAGTCTGTGTCTTTTAATTGGGACACTTAGCCCATTTACATTCAAGATTAATATTATGTGTGAATCTGATCCTGTCATTATGATGCTAGCTGGATATTTTCCCCATTAGGTGATGCAGTTTCTTCATAGTGTCAATGGTCTTTACATTTTGGTTTGTTTTTGCAGTGGCTGGTACCAGTTTTTCCTTTCTATATTTAGTGCTTCCTTCAGGAGCTCTTGTAAGACAGGCCTGTTGATGACAAAAATCTCTCAGAAATTGCTTTCCTGTAAAGGATTTTATTTCTCCTTTACTTATGAAGCTTAGTTTGGCTGGATATGAAATTCTGGGTTGAAAATTCTTTCAGAATGTTGAATATTGGTCCCCACTCTCTTCTGACTTGTAGGGTTTCTGCAGAGAGATCTGCTGTTAGTCTGATGGGTAACCCAACCTTTGTCTCTCGCTGCCCTTAATATTTTTTTCTTTATTTCAACTTTAGTAAATCTGACAATTATGTGTCTTGGGGTTGCTCTTCTCAAGGAATATATCTGTGGTGTTCTCTGTATTTCCTGAATTTGAATGTCGGCCTGTCTTGCTAGGTTGGGAAAGTTCTCCTGGATAATATCTTGAAGTATGTTTTCCAATTTGGTTCCATTCTCCCTGTCACTTTCAAGTACACCAATCAAATGTAGGTTTGGTCTTTTCACATAGTCCCATATTTCTTGGAGGCTTTGTTCATTCTTCTTTATTCTTTTTTTTCTAATCTTGTCTTCATGCTTTACTTCATTAAGTTGATCTTCAATCTCTGATATCCTTTCTTCTGCTTGATTGATTTGGGTATTGATACTTGTGAATGCCTTACAAAGTTCTCATGCTGTGTTTTTCCACTCCATCAGGCCGTTTTTGTTCTTCTTTAAATTGGTTATTTGTTGGGGAAAGCAGCAAAGGATAAAGGACTTGCAGAGTGCCTACATAAATTGGTTATGAGTAACATATAAACAAGGAACAGCAAACTGCGGAAGGCCGCAGGAGGCCTCCGAGGAGGAAGGCCTCTTCATGCCTCATGTTCCAGTGCAGGGTGACCTCGGCTCTGTTACCTTAAACACTGTGCTCAAGGACGTAAAACTCCTTCGTAGCACTATGATGTAGCCAGACTTGTAGGCTCCTTTTAAGGTCCGAGTTCCATCAACTGTACATAGATAATAAGCTAAATATAATCACATGTTCTTGTTTTGTGAAACTCCCAAACCGCCACTGTTATCAATCCTTAGGATGATACACCAGTTCCAGCTCACTGATTCACTTCTGGCTCACTGATTCACTCCACCGTCACTCCACCCCTACCCTATAGATCAAAGTGATTGTAATCAATAAACAGTATGGATGATCAGAGCTTGGGGCCTTCACTGCCTCCTCCAGAGTAATAAAATGATCGCCCCCTGGTCCCACTGGCTCTTTTAATCTTTTTCTCATTCCTTTGTCGCCACTGAACTTGGGGTACCCATGGGTGATGTAAGGCTGGCTCCCTTTATTCTGGTACCCAATGTGGGGCTCATGGATTCCTGCATTCTGGCACCCAATGTGTGGGGCTCATGGATTCCCTATAGTTATTCTAGTTAGCAATTCCTTTAACCTTTTTTCAAGGTTCTTAGCTTCCCTGCATTGGGTTAGAACATGTTCCTTTAGCTCGTAGGAGTTTGTTATTATCCACCTTCTGAAGGCTACTTCTGTCAATTCGTGAAATTCATTCTCCATCTAGTTTTGTTCTCTTGCTGGTGCAGAGTTGTGATCCTTTTGAGGAGAAGAGGAATTCTGGTTTTTGGAATTTTCAGTCTTTTTGCACTGGTTTTTCCTCATCTTCGTGGATTTATCTACCTTTGGTCTTTGCTATTAGTGACCTTCAGATGGAGTTTTTGTGTGGTCATCCTTTTGGTTGATGTTGATGCTATTGCTTTGTGTTTGTTAGTTTTCTTTCTGACAGGCCTCTCTTCTGCAGATCTGCTGGAGTTTTTTTTGGCGGGGGGGTTCTTCTCCAGACTCTGTTTGCCTGGGTATTACCAGTACAGGCTGCAGAACAGCAAACATTGCTGCCTGCTCATTCCTCTGGAAGTTTTGTCCTAGAGGGGCACCCGCCAGATGCCAGCCAGAGTTCTCTTGTATGAGGTGTCTGTTGGCCTCTGCTGGGAGGTGTCTCCCAATCAGGAGACTCAGTGGTCAGGGACCTACTTGAGGAGGCAGTCTGTCCCTTAGCAGAGCTTGAGCACTGTGCTGGGAGATCTGTTACTCTCTTTAGAGCCAGCAGGCAGGAATGTTCAAGTCTACTGAAGCTGTGCCCACAACCGCCCCTTCTCCCAGGTGCTCTTTCCCAGGGAGATGGGAGTTTTATCTATAAGCCCCCGACTGGGGCTGCTGCCTTTCTTTCAGAGATGCCTTGCCCAGAGAGGTGGAATCTAAAGATGCAGTCTGGCTACAGCAGTTCTGTGGCGCTGAGGGAGGCTTTTCCTAGTCCACATTTCCAGGTGGGTTTGTTTACACTGTGAAGGGAAAACTGCCTACTCAAGCCTCAGTAATGGTGGACGCCCTTCCCCCCACCAAGCCTGAGCATCCCAGGTCGACTTTGGACTGCTGTGTTGGCAGCGAGAATTTCAAGCCAGTGCTTCTTAGCTTGCTGGGCTCCATGGGGGTGGAATCTGCTGAAGTAGACCCCTTGGCTCCCTAGCTTTAGCCCCCTTTCCAGGGGAGTGAGCAGTTCTGTCTCACTGATATTCCAGGTGCCACTGAGATACGACAAAAACTCACTCAGCTGGCTCAGTATCTGCCCAAATGGCCATTCAGTTTTGTGCTTGAAACCCAGGGCATACCTGAGGAAATCTTCTGGTCTGTGGGTTGCAAAATCTGTAGGAAAAGTGTAGTATCTGGGCCAGACAGCACTGTTCCTCATGGCAGGGTCCCTCACAACTTCCCTTGGTTAGGGGAGGAAGTTCCCAGACCCCTTGTGCTTCCTGGGTGAGGCGATGCTCCACCCTGTTTCTGCTCACCCTCCATGGGCTGCACCCAGTGTCTAACCAGTCCTAGTGAGACGAACTGGGTACCTCATTTGGAAATGCAGAATTCACCCACCTTCTGTGTTGGTCTTGCTGGGAGCTGCAGGCCCGAGCTGTTTCTATTCAGCCATCTTGCCTGGCTCTCTGGTGCAATAGCAACTTAAGAACAAATTTCACTTAGGATAACTTTCTGATTGGCCCTAATCAGGAATAATTTTCCCCATGGATATAATTTATCATAAAGATTATCATGCCAAAAAAATGACTATATCAATAAGAAATTGGAAGCTGTGAAATAAAATATAATAGGACAGCTATCAGAAATAATGGACTGTACAATAAAAATAACAATGGGTAAGAAATCTACTCTAAACAAGACTATTGTGAAATGCGCCTCATAATAAATGCTCACTTCAATCAAAGAACTGTAAAAGACATAGAAGTCTAATTGCATTATTTCTTATGGGTAATTATAGTTACATAAAGCAAATCTTGCACCAACCATTGCTTCTCAACATACTCCCATAAAAATTATGCTTCTGAACTTGAGTTTCATTGAAGAAAGATTAATTTTTTTGTCAATGTGATAACACTTGGCTAATTGCCCAAAGAGCAAGAAAAGTCTGATTCTTCAAATCATTTTTATCATGTGGAAAAAACAAGTTGATTATCTAGTCTCTTTATTTTTGTACTATACTAACACTTCACTTTACAAGGTCTCTGAAAATTAAAGCTTTTTTAAAATTTTTGAAACAGGGTCTGGCTCTGTTGCCCAGGCTGGAGTGCAATGGTGTGACCTCAGCTCACTGCAACCTGCTCCTCCTGGGTTCAAGCGATTCTTGTGCCTCAATCTCTCAAGTAGCTGGAACTACAGATGTATGCCACTATGTCTGGCTAATTTTTGTATTTTTTGTAGAGATGAAGTTTCACCATGTTGCCCAGGCTGATCTCAAACTCCTGGGTTCAAGTGATCTGCCCACCCCAGCCTCCCAAAGTGCTGGGATTACAGGTGTCAATCACTACACCTGGTCCCAATTAAAGCTTTTTAATTTCATTAACCAGAAAATTAAATTTCAAAATCAATTTAACAAACATCTTTTGAGTACATATTAGATTCTAGGCACTGGGCTAAGGATGGGGATTAGTATGTGGCTATGGCCTTCAGGTCCTCACAACCTAATGGAGTAGTTATAAAACCTTCCAATTAGTAATAACAGTGGCTATTATGAGGTCTTATTTTGTGTGTCACAGGAATTCAAGGATTAACAAAACAGACATAGTTCCTGCCCTGATGGGGTATACATTCTATTATATAATTCAGATACTAAATGATTATGAAATTAATATATTATTATGGTTGGGATTCATGATACCCAGAAATCAGAGTACTCTGAGAGCTTGTAATCAGAGCCTGACCCACAGATGGCTTTATACAGGATAACACTAGAATTAGAGCTTAAGAGATAATGAGTTCACTGGGTGAGGATGGTAGAAAGGGAATCCCAAGTAAAGAAAACGACACTAGCATCAGCATTCAGCTGGGTGTTATTTTGCATGTTGTAGAAATAGCAATGTATTTTTTCAATAAAGTCCTCTGCAACATGGAGGAGATCAAAGATGTTTTTTGTTTTCTTAACATTAGTGGCCAAGGAAGAGATAGACAGTTATTTCTCAAGAGCAATTCACTCTTGGAGAAGGCTGGTTCAGAAAATTATTCCCCTATCACGCCTTGGGCCTCTTATGAGCAATAGAGCTTAATCCCATAACAAATAACTTCAAACTAAAACACCCATTACGGATATTCAACTTCTCTAACATATGAGACTTTTCTCCTGCCACAATCCACTGCTTAACCCCTCACTCAAGCTTATCCACAGGTCAAAATATGGCTTCGCTTCTACTAGATCTAATTTGATTAGAAAAGTCTATACCAAAAACGATTTTACAAATCCAAATTTCAGCGTCCATTGCTATATCTACCCGAAAAGGCTTAATTAAACTTTATTCCCCCTTTTTTTATTCCACCCACTTTAAATTTACTATTGATTGTGTAACTTATCACCTCAAGTTATTTCAATTGCAACATAAATACTTATAAATAATGATCAACCAGTAACCACCACTAAGCAACATCCATAACTATATAAAGCAGCTAAACCTACAGAATCCTCACATAATAATCTCACCCCTCACTCTCAAAAATTATTCAACTCCCTATGCTATTAAAATTAATCATGATTACTACCCCATCATATTCAACTATTCACCAAACCAACACTAGCTCCATTAACAATCCTAATAATAAAGACCCCCAAGTGTCAATACTTGACCCTCATGTTTCAGGATATTCTTCAATAGCCATCACTACAGCATAACCAAAAACAACCATTATACTACCCAGATAAATAAAAAAGACCATTAGCCCCATGAAAGCCCCGCCAAAATTCAACACAATACCGAAACCCACATCATCACTAATAATCAACCCTAGACCTCCATAAATAGGAGAAGGTTTCAAAGAAAAACACACAAACCCTATAACCAAGAGAACACTCAATAAAAATATAGCATATGTCATTATTCCCACATGGACTATAACCATGACTAATAATATAAAAAACCATCATTGTATTTCAACTATAAGAATACTAACGACCAATATCCACAAAACACACCCACTAGCAAAAATTATTAACTAATCATTTATTGATCTCCCTACACCGTCTAACATTTCTACATGATGAAATTTCGGTTCACTTCTCAGTGCCTGCCTAATTCTTCAAATCATCACAGGACTATTTTAGCCATGCACTATATATCAGACACCTCCACCACCTTCTCTTCAGTTGCTCATATCAACCGAGATGTATGCTATGGCTGAATGATCTGCTATTTCCATGCTAATGGTGCCTCAATATTTTTTATATGCCTCTTCCTATACATTGGCTGAGGCTTGTACTATGGATCATATATATTTCTAGAAACCTGAAATATTGGTATTATTTTCTATTCACAACTATAGCAACAGCACTTATAGGCTACATACTCCCATGAGGCCAAATATCATTATGAAGCACTACAGTAATTACAAACCTATTATCAGCCATCCCATACATTGGATCCGACCTTGTACAATGAATCTGGGGCAGATTCTCAGTTGACAAAGCCACCCTCACACGATATTTTGCCTTCCATTTCATCTTACCTTTTATCATTGCAGCTCTAGCAACTGTTCACTTTTTATTCTTACATGAAGTAGGATCTAAAAACCCTTCAAGGATTTCATCAGACCTGACAAAATCACTTTTCACCCTAACTATACAACCAAAGACTTTCTAGGTTTAATTTTTCTCCGCCTCCTTCTAATAACCTTTGTACTATTTTCACCTAACCTCCTGAGTAATCCAGATAATTGCACTTTAGCTAACCCTCTCAATACTTTGCCCCACATTAAACCAGGCTGGTATTTTTTGTTTGCATATGCAATTTTATGATCCATCCCCAACAAACTAGGAGGCATTCTAGCTCTCATATTCTCCATTCTCATCCTAGCAATTATTCCTGTACTTCACATATCTAAACAACAAAGTATAATATTCCAGCCACTAAGTCAATATTTATTCTGAATCCTAGTAGCTGACCTATTTACACTTACATGCATTGGAGGTCAACCGGTCGAATACTCTTTTATTGTCATTGGACAGACTTTATCTATTCTATATTTCTCTACCATCTTCACCCTCATTCTACTTACTACCCTAATAGAAAACAAATTACTTAAGTGAAAATGTCCCTGTAGTATAGTTCAGTACTCTGGTCTAGCAAACCAGAAACGAGATCCTCCCAGGACAACTCAGGGAATAAGCATTCTCACTTCACCGTCAACACCCAAAGCTGAAATTCTAATTAAATTACTCCCTGAAGTTTTCTCTAGATGCATGTTAACTGCTATGTCAGTTTAATGAGTTATCACTAATATATTAGTGTCTTATGTACTTTGTGCATTACTGCTACTCCACAAGAATAACATATGGTACTATAAATCTTTACCCATACATAGTATATTAACCCATATAAGTACATAGAAAACCTTATCCATATGCATATAAGCATGAATTAGCAGCTTTTCATCAACTATAACACATCTACTACCACCACCCACATTACTTAGAGCTTCTCCATATGGATATTGACACATATTAAGTCTCCTCAATACCATGTAGCACATATTATCGTTCACCTATCAGGCTACAGTAGGTCATGTTCCCAGGGTGAAACTGTAGCCTGGTAGTAGTAGCCTTAAATAACAGAAACATGGACGCTATTCTAAACTTTTTTCTCCATCGTCCTCCAGCTAGTTACAAACACCTACATATTCCATCTCCATCATCATCTCTTGAACGTATACTCTCTTTTCATCCCCTCTGTCGCTGTGCTAGCTGTGCCCTTCTTACTCCCTGGATGATGATGGCAAACCAAGCATTTGTAAACAGCCTCTTCATTAGTCTCCCTGCCTCCACTTCCAGCTGCTTCCAATCCATACATCATTATCACCAGAGTAAACCCCAAAATGATTTGGTCATATCATTTCTGGGCTCAGAAATACAATTATTTAAGAAAATGTTGCATTCAGGGAACCTTATAATTTGACACCAGCTTCCCTTGCTGGTTTTATTACCTGCAAAATCACTGTATACATTGTAATTTACAGGCATGCTAAACTGTTTACAGTGGCTAAATGAGTTATGTTCTCTCATGGGAGTCATTCTCTGGTAGATTTAGTGTTGGAGGTCATGAGACTCAAGCTAGCCATTTAAAATACATCTCAGAGGACGCCTCAGATTTAAAACAAACACACAATTGAGAATATAGGTTGACTATCCCTACTGTGAAAATCCAAAATCTAAAATGCTTTAAAATCTGAAATATTTTGAGGTTCAACATGATGCTTAAAGGAAATACTCATTGGAGCATTTCAGAATTTGGATTTTCATATTAATGATGCTCAACCAGTAATTGCTTTTTAAGGTGGAATTGTTGGGGAAAATATTTATTATGACTTGGCACTTTAGAAGAATATTGTATGTTACAAAAAACTGTCATAATTTTTATAGATCAGAAACAAGGAAACAACATCAGTGCTCTTGGTTTGTATGTAACCAACTGAGAGCTCTCCTCTGAAGCTGACCAATAAATGATAATTTTAGAAAATGTATGGGAAGGAGTTTATCCTAGAATACAATGAAGAAAAATGAAGTATTAGTTTATCACTATTTCTTAATTTAAAAGCTATTAAAATAGATGTAGATTCTGAGTTTTATGATAAGGACCAAAACTAAATGGAACCTCTACTGTGGTGACTTCTCTTCCAAATCCACACAATACGTTCTTGTGATCCCATAAAAACTATTGACTCTCTTTCCATACCTGTCTCACAGGCAACAGAATCCTGTCAGTAATAGTTTATTAGCCGGAGCAAGGGTTTGCAGCTGATAGCCTGCAGGCCAAATCTGGTCAACTGTTCTTTTTATACAGCCTACAAATTAGGAAAGGTTTTTACATTTTTAAATAGCCGGAAAAAACAAAAGAATAATATTTTATTATATATGAAAAGGATATACATTTCAAATTTCAGTATTCATAAAATAAATTTTATTAGAGCATAGCTATGTATTCTGTTTGAGCTGTTAGAATAGAATACCATGGATGGGTCATTTGTAAAGAACAGAAGTTTATTTTCTCACAGTTTTGGAGGTTGGGAAGTCCAAGATCAAGGCACTGCCATCTGTGAGGGACTTCCTGTTGCACATTCCAAGAAGGGAGGAAGGCTAAGTCCTAACCCAGCCGAAGAGCTGCATGAAGCCTCTTTTTAAAGAGCCTTAATCCTATCAAGGAGGGAGCAGTCCTTATGGCCTGATCACATCTTAAAGGTCCCACCTGTTGAGACTACCACATTCACAACATCTGAATTTTGGAGGGGACCCATTCAAACCACAGCAATAGTTTTACTGGAACATAGCTATGATCATCTGTTTACATATTGTCTACGGCTGCATTTGTGTTTACAATGGTAGAACTGAGCAGTTACAGTTGAGACCTGATAGCTCACAAAGGAAAAAATATTTACTATCTGACCCAATTGCAGAAAAATTTGCTGACTCCTGAGTTAAAGTGATACCTAATAGTTGGAAATTGTTGGCTTTGGTAATTTTTCTTTTTATTGGCTCCTTGGCACCTGGCATTTCAACAATTCTCTATTTCAGGAGTCTTGGTAGGAGGCAAAGTTTCCTTCCAGGAAAGGCAAAAGCAGCCCTGACAGCAGACAGTTGGTATCTGGTCTAGTTACTACCACCTATACTATGGTATTTGCCTGCTGATCATAAACAATTCCATGAAACATCATAATTGATTGACAATTCTTTGTGACCACAATGATACAAAATAAAAATGACAACTTCATAATTATGCCTGAATAGAGATAAAAACAAAGACTTTGTGCTTCTGCTAATATGAGAGACTACTGCTGCTTCTTCAATAATAACTCTAACTCCTTTCCATTCCTTCTGCCTCACAGATAAAAAATATTAAAATCTCCAACAGCCAAATGTCCCATTTTCAGAGAATGCCCAATCCCAAAATGATAATTCAATTTTTTAGGATTTCAAATCCCTTTCAAAATCATCTATAGGTCTCTTCTAACTCCCTTTTACTGAGATGCTGCATGGTTTTCCATGGTATACAATCTCCTTTGCAGCAGCAAATGAATAAACCTAATATTGTTAACTAAGTATATTTGGTGGTATCTTCTTCGTGGGTCTCAACTTTTAACCCTCTTAGAAACCAGATATTTGACTTCTAAGCCTTTCTGGTGTCAGTGAATTGGGCACTCAGGCTCTACAATTCAGACACATGATCCTCACCCTCCACAGATACTATCTACAGAAGTTCCTGACCACTTAGAATTGATTACATTTGAGCAGCAGCAGCAGCAGCAACAGTGATGACAGCAACAGAAACTGCACCCTGATGGTGGAGTGGCAGTGGCCCATGCCCAGCACTGGCAGAGTACCAGTGCAAACTGTGGCATTTAGTGTTCAATGGTGGTGCAATGGTATTATACTGTACTGTTCTTTAAAAAAATTGCTTTTCTTAGTTTTTAAGTTTGGCTTGTCTTGTCAACAATTATTTCATTGATTCAAGGTCCTCTCATTAAAGTCTTTTTCAGCTAAAATCACAGAGTTGGTTATTGTGTGATACATATGAATCAAATGGAGCAATATTCTTCATAATCTTCCTGTATAACTTCAGGCATTTGATGACTTTGAAATATAGCTCTCCAGCCACAGGTGCTAAGTTCCAAATTGAATATACCACATGCATTTCCAATTTATTATGTCGAAAACAAAATTTGTCATCTTCCCAGACCTTCCTTATTTTCTGTCTATGTAGTTGACACTCCCTAAAACAGAAACCTGGGAGGTATTTCTTACCCCCTGAGGAATTATTCACCAAGCCATATGAATTATATTCTCTCTGAAATTCATCCTTTCTCATCTCCATAGCTACTTTATAGCTCTAGTTCAAGGCTTCAGTTAGTTCTCCCATGGATTAACTCTATGGCTTTGTTAACTGGTTACCATGTCTTTCATTGCACCTGCTATAATTCACTCTGCACGGAGCAGCCATAGAAATCTTTCCAAAATGCAACTGACACAATGCAAGTAATATAAAAACTCTCTTTAAACTCCCCTTTGCCAGAAGAACATTTCACCTGAATAAACACTCACATGACACTGTATCTTCAAAGAGTCTTAAAAAATGGCCTGGGGTTAAGATTGACAGGGCATGTTCAATTGTGCTACATAGAATATGTATTGTTATCCATGCTTCTGTCTAATAAAGATCCATTTGGGTTTCTAAGCAGGAAATGATCCTGCTAGAAGGGATTTTTAAAAAAATAAACCTTTGCTGTCCCTTTGTACTTAGTACCACAATGCCATAGCATAAATCAATTCTATGAAACATTCTTGCATTCATTCAACAAATATGTATTAAACACCTATTATGTCCCAGGCCTTATTCTATAAGATAGGAATAAAGTCAAAAGCAAAACAGATAAAGTCTCTGCCCTCATGGAAATACCATTCTTGTAAGGAGAAATGTACAAGAAGGAAATAGACATAAATATACAACATATAGAGTGATGGTAAGTGCTGTGAAATAAATAAAGCAGGGTAAAAGTGATAGTATTATAAGGGATGCTATTTCATATAAAGTGCCCAAGGAAAGCCACTATGAAAACCTAACATTTTGTTGTTCTGAAGGAAGTGAGGAAACATAATGATATAATATAGCATATACACACATAAAAGACTAAACTGAATAAAGACATGAGTTCTGAACTGAGATTGTCTGAAATCAAATTTGAGCTCTGTCACTTACTAGCAATGTGATATGACCAAGAAATTTTACTTCTCTGTACCTCAGTTTCCCTGTTTGTAAAATGAGAATATTGTTGGGTTGTGCATCTTCGAAGAGTTAGCAGATGTAAAGTGCTTAAACAGAGTACATGGCAAGTACTCAATAATACAAATAATTATCATTGGAGGAATGATACTAAAACAAAGCATTACATTTGGAAGAAAATCTCTCAATATCACACAGCCTAGTTGATAATTTATAGACTATCGGAGGGAGAATTGATGTCTTTAGTAGAAGTCAAATAACAAAGACTCGGAGGCTACCCTTTGAGCAGCATAAGCAACCAACAGAGAAGGCTTTATAGATTCCTCTAAGGATCAATTGAATATCTACTCTCTACCAAACACCATGCCATAGAGTAAAAACAAAGGTGAAAACTTATACATTATCTTTTTTTGTTGTTGCAGAAAATTTATAGTGTAACAAGAAAGACCTAAAATAAAACATATAATTACAGTACAGGCGATAAAGGCAATGGTATAGGAAGAACAGAGAGGGTACTGGGAGTTTATGAGTGGAATACTGATAAAGCTATGAAATAAGAAACAGGCATACCAGTCAGGCAACCTATAAAGAAACATCTAGATATAGCCATAGCCATTTCAGCAGCCTCACTTTAACTTTTAATCCATGTATAAGATACCTATAAAATAATAAATATCTGAAATATGCTCACTGAATTTTCATATACTGACTGTGTAACCAATATCAAGATGAAGAAACAGGTTGATTAATGGATACAAATATACAGTTTGATAGAAGAAATAAGATGTAGTGTTTGATAGATCAGGAGGGTGGAATTTATAATCATCTATTGTATATTTCAAATAGCTACAAAAGAATAATTTGAATGTTTACAGCATAAACAAATGAAAAATATTTAAGGTAATAAATATATCAATTACACTGATTTGATCTTTCCAAATTGTAGGAATGTATGAGATTATCACATGTACCCTGAAAATAAGTATATCTATTATGTATCAATATAAAATAAAATTAAAAGAAGAAGCACACTATTACTAGAGTCCAAAAGCAGCCCCCTTCAGGAACTCTTTTAGTCACTACCATGCTTCCCAAAGGGTAACCACTATTGTAATTTCTGATACCACAAAGTATTTTGTATTCTATATAATTTTGTATTCCATATAAATGAAGACATATATTTTCTTTGTGGCTTCTTTTCCTCGACATTCATACAAAGACTTGTACATAAATATTCATAGCAGCCCATTTGAAATAGCCCAAATCTGAAAGGAAGCAACACAAATATTCAACACGAGGAGAAAGAATAAACAGCCATGATATATTTATACAATGGAATGTTATTCAGCAATAAAAACTGATAAACATTACAGCATAGAAGAATTTCAAAATAATTATCCTCAGTGAAATAATTCAGGCAAAAAAAGAATATACTGTATAATTGTATTTACATACAACTCCAGAAAAGTCAAACTCATCAAAACTGATAGAAAGCAGAACAATATTTGTCTGGGTGGGGATTCGGGTGAGCAGTGCCTTTGGGACACTGTTGGGGCTGATGAATTCATTCATTATCTCAATTACAGTGATGCTGTCACTGGTGTGTATATATTTCAACACATAAAATTCTACACTTTATTTAGAATTTATTAGTATTCAAAAACTTCATATCATTAATATACCATTTGGTGAGTTTGCATATGTTATACATTCAAGTTACTATCACCACCATCCAGGTAACAAATATATTCATAACCTCCAAAAGATTTCTTGTTTACCTGTTTTTTTGTTTTCTGGGTGTTTGTGTGTGTGTTTATTTATTTTTGTAGTAAGAACACTTAACATGAGATCTACCCTCTTACTAATTTTTTTTTGGGTCGGAGTCTTGCTTCGTCACCCAGGCTGGAGTGCAGTGCACGACCTTGACTTGCTGCAACCTCCGTCTCCTGGGTTCAAGCGATTCTCCTGCCTCAGCCTCCTAAGTAGCTGGGATTACAGATTTGGGCCACCATGCCTGGCTAATTTTTGTATTTTTATTAGATATGGAGTTTCACCATGTTGGCCAGGCTGCTCTTGAACTCCTGACCTCGTGATCTGCCCTCCTGGGCCTCCCAGCGTACTGTGATTACAGGCTTGAGCCACCTCGCCCTGCCCCCTCTAAATAAATTTTTATGTACACAATACCTCATTCTTAATTATGGATACTGTTTATTGCACAGCAGATCTCTGGAACTTACTCATATTGTATAACTGTAACTTTATGCCCTTGCCATCTTCTGGTAACCATCATTACGCTATTTACTTCTATACCTCTGACTATTTTAGGTGCCTCATCTAAGAGATATCATGCAGTATTTGTCCTACCCTTGACTTATTTCAGTTAACATAATATCTTCTAGGTCCATCCATGTTATTAAAAGTGGTAGAATTTTTGTCTTTTTAGAGGCTGATTAATATTTTAAAGTGTGCAATGTGTGTAAATGCCACATTTTCTTATGCATCTGCCCATAGACATTTAGGTTGTTTTTCTGTCTTGAATATTGTGAATTTGTATATGCCAGGTATGTCAGTTTATTAGATGCCAATTGTATTTCAATAAAACTGTTTTCAAAAACAAAAAGGAGTCTAGGATATTTTACCAACAAATGTGAAGAAATGAATTCAACATGTGCTCAAACCTCTAACAAAACCATCACATGTCCTCAAAACTTCAATTTGGTTTGGGCGGTCTCTATTCAGCTGTGCCATGGTAATTAAGAACAAGGCCAGAGTCAAGCTGCCAGGGTTCAAATCCTTCCCCCACACCTTACCAGCTGTGTGATCTTGGGCAAGTTACTTCTTTGTGTTTTAGTTTCCTTATTTGTAAAATGGGGATAATAATAATACCTACTTCAAGGTACTATGAAGGTTATGCAAATTAATGTACATAAAGAATGTAGAACTCAATAAATATTAGCAACTATATTATCTACTGGAGTTAAGATTCCGGTCCCTAGATTAGGTAAAATAAAATGATCAGTATTTATTGAAAAATCAACACAATGAGGTTTATTTCTCTTTGTTAATCTAACCATTATACTGGAATATCAAACCATACATGAATAGGCTCTATTCTACTTCTCAAACCTATGTCTTGACATTCAGTAGCCAATGCCTACCACACAAATTAATCTCTTGGTATTTTGCACAATTCTTCAGTTTCTTATTCATTTTGCTGCTTTTGCACATGACTTTCTCTGGCCTGGAATATCTCTTCCACAAAACCAAGAGCTCATTGAGAGGACTGAAAAAAAAAAGTTTGGTTTTCAAGTACAAGAAATTTTGTATTAAAAATTATATTTAAAAAATCTCTTAAAACAGCAAATGCATTGATATTAGAAGCTACATGGTTCCCATATCTACTTATATCAAGGAATACTGAAAGTATGTTGCTCAGTAGTTACTATATGGAAACATTCTGAGTTATTTACCCATAATAAATAACTCAGATAATTAATGAGTTATCTGATAATTACTAGATAATTATCATTATCTAGTATATTTATGATAATTACTAGAGGAAATAATTTCAAAGTTTTACCAGTTTGTATAAAATCCTTCTGCAAAGTATCTACTTATAATAAAAATTACAATTCCAAACTTTTTATCGACAAAAAAGATAACATAGAATGTACTTCAATATATAGCATAAGCTGAAACAAAAAATTAGTGTATTATCTGTGGCACTATGGACATTATATTTTACCAAATAACATTAAAGTTCTTACTAACTGAATGGGAAATATTTTTATGCTCCTCTTACGAGATTAATGTGTAGATCAAAAAACATATTCTTGAAAGCATTGTTTCACGTGCTTTGAAAAGTTTAATACATGTTAGCTGTCTGAGATTCTGAGATTTTGTTACATTTTCAATCTTGAATCTTAAGAAATGCAAAAGAAACCACCTTGATTTTAAAAGGTTGGAAAAATAAAATTGATAGCTAAAGACACTGAGTGATAAATTAAAGACGTTTTTTAAAGACAGTGCAAAGAGATTGACATTCTTTTAACTGTATGAAACCCATTGATTATCTCTTCAATCTTGCATTATGAGGACTGAATGGTTAATCTGTGATTCAAGAACCCAAAATGTACCTGGATGTATTTTTTTAAATGAAAAATACCTCAAGAGAATAAGCAATTCTTGTAATGTGTGACGAATATCTATCATCCACAAGAAGTATTAATATAATTTGATTATTAATCAAGTGCCTTAGAGGTAAATCAAATAAACAATATCAGCATAAATAATTTGGTTTCTTAAACAGAATTTAAGCAGAGCTATAGTCTGTAGGCAAAACAATCAAGTTGATACAAGATGGAGTAGTGGAGAGAAGTGGGTTTGAATCCAGTTTCTGCCTCTTTCTATCAGAGTGATCTTGAGTAAATGGTTTAATTTCTCCGAGACTCAATTTTCTCATGTGTAACAAAATGACAACACATACCTTACTCATTGTTACAAGGGTCAGTGAAATAATGCATGTAGGTAAAGAGCTTGGCATGTCCAGTAAATAATTTACCCCTCATTATTACGGAATAAGGGACCACTTAAAGGCTAAATCAGTTTCATCCAACTTACTATTTTGTTAGAGGAATGACAAAGTTTGAGTTGTAATTCATATGACTTCATGTATCTTCAAGTCAATCACAGTACCAGAAGGGATTTTAAAAATGTGTATTGTATCATATTTAAATACATCATTGGCTTTTTCTGTGTGATGTTGCTCCAACATTTTTTCTCATTTGAGTTTTTAACTCCTTCCTTGGGTACCAACTGTGTCCTTGCTACTCTCATAGGTAATCTTTAAGTGTTACCACTTAGTGAGGTCCAAATGCCTCACCCTACCTTTCCACTTTTATTTCTACTACTGTTTTTAACTTACTTCTCTGATGAGAAAACCAGGCCACTCCTCATTCCATAATATATATCAGACTTTCCTATATCCACTATTTTCTCTGCCTGATATGCCACTGCCATCTTTCCAATAGTTGAAGTAGAACTGCTCCCCTTTTACAATATTTTTAAGTTTTAAATTTATTCAGTTTTATTGAGGTATAATTGACATATAAAAATGGAATATATTCAGTATACAGTGTGATGTTTCAATGTATGTATACATTGTGAAATTATTACCACAATCAAGCTAATTAAGATACCCATCACTTCACATGTTTTCTTCTTCTTTTTTGTGATGAGAGTTCAGGCACATTGCATTTTTTACACATGGAAGGTCTGTAGCAACCCTGTAATGAGCAAGTCTATTGGCACCATTTTTCTAACAGCATGTGCTCACTCACGTTTCTGCAGTTACTTTTGGTTATATTTCAAACTTTTCCTTTATCATTGTATCTATTATGTTTATTTATGATCAGTGATCTTATTTTTTTTTCTTGCCAAGACAGAGTGTTGCTCTGTTGCCCAGGCTGGAGTGCAGTGGCATGATCTCAGCTAACTGCAACCTCCACTTCCTGGGTTCAAGTGATTCTCTTGCCTCAGCCTCCTGAGTAGCTGGGACTCCAGGTGCACACCACCACACCCAGCTAAGTTTTATATCTTTAGTAGAGGTGGGGTTTCACCATGTTGGCCAGGCTGGTCTTGAACTCCTGGCCTCAAGTGATCCACCCACCTTGGCCTTCCAAAGTGCTGGGATTACAGGTGTGACCCACCATGCCGGACCAATGATCAGTGATATTTGATGTTACTATTGTAATTGTTTTGGGGAGCCATGAACCATGCCCATATAAAATGGCAAACTTAATTTGATAAATGTTGTGTGTATTCTGCCTGTTCCACCAACAGACCATTCCCCTCTCTCCCTCTCCTTGGGTTCTCTATTCCTTGAGACACAACAATATTGAAATTAGGCCAATTAATGCCCCTGCAAAAATTTCTAAGTGTTCAAGTGAAAGAAAGAGTTGTGGATCTCTCACTTTAAATCAAAAGCTAGACATGGTTAAGCTTAGTGAGGAAGGCATGTCAGAAGCTGGAGTCAACCAAAAGCTAGGCCTCTTGTACCAAACAGTTAGCCAAGTTGTAAGTTCAGAGGAAAAGTTTTTGAAGGAAATCAAAAGTGCCACTTCAGTGAACACAGGAATAATAAGAAAGTGAAACCATCTTACTGCTGGTATGGAGAAAGTGATAGTGGCCTGGACAGAAGATCAAACCAGCCACAACATTCTCTTAAGCCAAAGCCTAACCCAGAGCAAGACTCTAACTCTCTTCAATCCTATGAAGACTGAGAAAAGTAAGGAAGCTGCAGAAGGTAAGTTTGAAGCTAACAAAAGTTGGTTTATGAGGTTTAAGGAAATAAGTCATCTCCATGACATAAAAGGGCAAGGTGAAGCAACAAGTGCTGATATAGGGGCTGCGGCGAGTTATCCAGAATATCTAGCTAAGATTAATTAATGAAGGTGGCTACATTAAAACACAAGTTTTCAATGTAAATGAAATAGCTTTCTATTGGAAGAAGATGCCATCTGGGACATTCATAGCTAAAGAGAAGTCAATGACTGGAGTCAAAGCTTCAAAGGACAGTCGGACTCTCTTATTAGGGGCTTATGCAGCTGGTGAGTTAAAGTTAAAGCCAATGCTCATTTACCATTCTGAAAAGCTTAGGGGCTTTAAGAATTATGCTAAATCTACTCTGTCTGTGCTTTAGAAATGGAACAACAAAGTGTGGATGACTGTACCTCTCTTTATGACATAGATTACTGAACATTTTAAGACTACTGTTGAGACCTACTGCTCAGAAATATTCCTTTCAGAATATTACTGTTCATTGACAATGTACCTAGTCACCCAAGAGCTCCAATGGAGATGTATAAGATTCGTGTTGTTTTTATGCCTGTGAACCCAACATCCATTCTACTGTTAATTGGTCAAGGAGTAATTTTGACTCTCAAGACTTATTGTTTGAGAAATACATTTTGTATATAGCCAGATAGTCATTCCTCTCATGGATCTGGGCAAAGTAAATTGAAAACATTCAGGAGAGGATTAACCATTCTAGATGCCATTAACAGTAATCATGATTTATGAGAGGAGATCAAACTATCAGCATTAACAGAAGTTTGGAAGAAATTGATTCTAACCCTCATTGATGACTTTGAGGGGTTTAAGACATCAGTGGAGAAAGTAATTTCAATGTGGTAGAAAGAGATCTAAAAGTAGAAGTGGAACCTGAAGATGTGACTGAATTGCTGCAATCTCATAAAATTTTAACAGACAAGAAATTGCTTCTTAAGGATAATCAAAGAAAGTGGTTTCTTTCCTCCTCCTCCTCCTCCTTTTTCCTCCTCCTTCTCTTCTTCCTCCTCCTTCTCTTATTCTCCTCCTCCTCCTCCTCCTCCTCCTCTTTCTCTCCTTCTTCTCTTTCTCCTTCCTCTTCTTTTAGATGGGGTCTCCTTCTGTCATCCAGGCTGGAGTAAGTGGCACAATCTTGGCTTACTGAAGCCTCAACCATTCAGGCTCAAGTGATCCTCCCACCTCAGCCTCCTGAGTAGCTGGGACTACAGGTGCATGTCACCACAACCAGCTAATTTTGTATATTTTTGTAGCTATAGAGCTTTGTCATGTTGCCCAGGTTGGTAGAAAACTTCTGGGCTGAAGAAATCTACCTTCCTTAGCCTCCCAATGTGCTGGAATTACAGGCATGATCCCAGTACCTTGCAGTGACCACTTTTGTCGCTGCACTTGGCAAAAGTGGTTTCTTGAGATGGAATCTACTCCTGGTAAAGATGCTGTTAATATTGTTGAAATGACAACAAAGAATTTAGAATATTACATAAACTTATTAATAAAGTAATCACAATGTTTGAGAGGACTGACTCAAATTTTGAAAGAAGTAGGTAAAATTCTATCAAATAGAATCATGTGCTACAGATAAATCTTAAGATGCTCTAGAGAAATCTTTCATGAAAGGAAGAGTAATTGACGCAGCAAACTTCATTGTTATCTTATGTTAAGAAATTGCCAGAGCCACCATAACCTTAATCAACCACCACCCTGATCAGTCAGCAGTCATCAAGGAAAGACCCTCTACCAACGAAAGCATCAGATGATTGTTAGAATTTTTAGCAATAAAGTAATTTTTCATTAAGATGTGTATATTGTTTTTAAAGACAGAATGCTATTGTACACTTAGTAGATTACAGCATATTGGAAACATAATGTTTATATGCAGTGAAAAACAAAAAAAAATAGCTTTATTGCAATATTTGCTTTATTGTGGTAGTGTGAAACCGAGCCTGCAATATCTCCGAGACATGACTGTACTTAAGATGTACTCTCTTAGCGTATTTCAAGTACTCAATATATTCTTATGCTGTATATTAGGTCTCTAGCATGTATTCAGTTTACAACTGCAAGTTTGTATCCTTTGGGCTGCATCTCCCCATCTTCCCTACTCACAAGCAGCTGGTAACCACTGTTCTACTCTTGGCTTCCATCTGTGTTTTTTTAGATTCCCCATATAAATGAGATCATGTGGTTTTTTTCTTTCTGTGTCTGGCTTATTTCACTTAGCTAAATGTCCTCCAGTGTCATTTATGTTGTTACAAGTGGTAGGATCTCTGTTTTTAAGGCTAAATAATATTTATATAGTGTTTATATGTATGTGTGTAGGTATGTACATATATGCTGCAATTTCTTTATCTATTCATCAGTCAATGGACATTTGCTTTCATATCCTGGCTATTGTGAATAATCCTGCAATGAACATGGAACTGCAAATCTCTCTTTTAGGTACCTGTTTTATTTTCTTTGGGTATGATATACACAGAAAAGGAATTGCTGGATCATATGGTAGTTTTAATTTTTTAAGGAACCTTCACACTGTTTTTCATTATGGCTGTACCAATTTACATTCTCAGCAATTTACCTTTACTCTCTTTCCAATACTTGTTACCTCTAGTCTTCTTGATAAAAACCTTCCTAACTGGTATACAGTGATAACTCATGGCTTTGATTTGCATTTTCCTGATGATTAGTGATGTTGAATACCTTTTCATATACCTGTTGTCATTAATAAGCCTTCCTTGGAAAAATGTTTATTTACATCCTTTGTCCATTCCATTTTGTAAACTGGATTTTTTGTTTGCTTTTTTTCTTTTGTTGCTCTTCAATTGTATGAGCTTTTAAAATATATTTTGGATATTAAGTCCTTGTCATACATATAGTTTGCAATATTTTCTCCCCATCTATAGGGTGCCTTGTATTCTTCTTATTCATCTTATTTTTTTTGTTAATCTGGAGAAAAGGTCTCACTCTGTCACCTAGGCTGGAGTGCAGTGGTGTGATCTTGGCTCACTGCAGTCTTGATCTCTTCGGCTTCAGTGATCCTCTTACCTCAGCCTCCCAAGTAGCTGGGACCACAAACATGTACTACCACTCATGGTTAATTTTATTTTTTTGTAGAGATGGGCATCTTACTTTGTTGCCCAGATTAGTCTTGAACTCCTGGCCTCCAGTCACCCTTCTGCCTTGGCCTCCTAAAGCTCTGAGATCATAGGTGTGAGCCATCATGCCCTGCCTCCTTTTTATTTTTTTGACTGTTTCCTTAGCTGTGTAAAAAAAACTTTTAGTTTGAGTTAGTCTCATTTGTTCATTTTTTCTGTTGTTGGCTGAGCTTTTGGTGTTATAATAATTGAAATGGAAGGGACAGCTATACATGTATTCATTGAATGATAGTAATAATTTCAAACTCAACAATGGTCTAATAGTATGATTAGAACTAATAGCACATACATGTATTGGTTTCACTGGAAATTTTGATAGGAATGATATTGGAAATAGTTTCATATTTTTATGAATAGATACTGGAATGGATTTTAGACATTTTAATTTTGTTGTTTTTATTGCATATAACAGTACTGCTGACACTCAACAGATTGCATTTTCTCTGATTGCCATATCTCCTCTATTCATTTAACAGATCTAACTTTGGACAAAGCACTTTTCTATCCAGTCGAGATATAATGATGAATAAGACATAGTCCCATTTTTAAACAGCTCAAGGATGCAGACCTTCAAATAACTAATTATCATGTGATGTGACAACATTTTAGAAATTTTATAATCCAAAGTCCCATGTGCACATTTTTGGGGATGCAGGGAAATCTTCAAAGAGGCATTGATATTTGGACTGGATCTTAGTCAAACTAATAAAGGGAATCAGATTTATAAGTCAATCAAAAACAGTTATAAATGCAAGATGCATTATTCTGGCTTTGGAATTTGTTGTTAGTTGCTTTGAAAATGGCTGTGTCTTTTTTTCTGAAAAATCCTTTTCAAATTAAATCATAAAGTCACAGAGTAAAGCCCTGATTTAAGGAACAATCTAGAAGCAGTTTGATTTTGTCAACTTTCTTTCTTTTTCCCTTACGTATGTCAAGAATAAGCTACACTCTTTGAATTTCACTTCCAAAAATGTCACCCAATTCAGTTTACTTTTCTTCATCCCTATTATTATGCTCTCCTTCTTTTGTCCCTATTACAGCAACTGGTCTCCCTGTCCTTCGACTTCATTCCTGTGATACTTTCATAAAGGCTACTTAGAGAAACATAGATCCCAAATGGCAATTTCTGTCCTGAGGTTGTTGTCAACATTTAAAGGGATCTGTGCACTTGGCTCACTGTACTTTTTATTGATATTTTCTATCCTACTGCATAGTACACCAAAACTCCTAGGAAAACCTTATTCTCCTATTCAAAGAACTCTTTCCTGATATCACATGTACCCCATCTTCTGCCCTGATTATCCCCTTGCTCAGTGCTAAATCCTACAGTGACAGCTCCTGATGTCCCCTCACCTCCAGCTCCCACACAGAGCCCACAAAGGAGACTAATTCTCCTCCTTTGACTTTTGAGGGCATCTTACAGTGACTGTTGTCTTTTCTTCTCTCAGAAAGCGGAGACAGAGAACAAAGTTAAGTGGGCAAGGAGGAAGGAAAAGTACAAAAATCTCCATTTTATCCCATCCATTTTAATTTGCTTCTTTTTCTCCCCTACTCAGAGTATGCAAACACTTCTCCAGTGTCTTGGAGTATTTGCCAGAGAAATACCAACTTCCTGTAATTAAAACACGTTTGCTTTGGTAGTTAACCTCCTCTCTTTTAAAGAATAGAGTCTTAATTTTATAGCTCCTTGTTATTTTAACAGAAGCAAACAAGACCAGCCTTCAGGGTTCCAGGTTTGTCCTGTTCACCTTGACCAAAGCAGGGGATCCTGACTCCGTGGCCTAGGAGATGAATCTGCAGTCCTTAACCTGGGATTGTTTCCGAGAATTTCTGTTCAGTATGGGAGTTTTGACCACATGCTCCATTTCCAACCTGAGCTGGTTCACCCCTCCTTAGAAATCTAGTGGGCCCCCGCTCCAGGATGGTCACCATATTGACACCAAACTTAGTGTTGCCACCTGATCAGCATAACACACTACAGCCTAGAACTCCTGGGCTCAAGAAATCCTCCTGCCTCAGTCTCTTAGGTAGCTGGGACTACAGGCATGCATCATTCCACCTGGTGGTTCTGCAGTGTTTTTAACCAGCGCTGAGAAATCTCTCATTCCTATCGAGGCCACAACTGACCACTGTGTCCCTATAGGAACTGTGCTTGGCAGGACCACTTCCCACTCCTAGGGGGTTTGGAAATGTGCTTCTGGAGAGAGGGTCCTTTCATCAGGCTCTCAGAAACTGTCTTTGGTGCTGTCGTCTGAGGCTTCAATTTCACTCATCAGATAGTTCTTGGCCTGAGGCCAGTCATGACATTAGGCCTGGAGATTTTTGTCAGATTTCCTACTTAGTGGCTTCTTTGTTTTTCAGTTTGTCCCTTCCTGGTAACAACTAAGTGGTAGGCATATTCTGGCGAGTGTGCAGTTGTTTTTTTTTTAAAGCAGTTTTAGGTTTACAGCAAAATTGAGAGAAAAGCACAGAGATTTCTCATATACTCCCCACCCCAACACATGCAGAGCTTTCTGTACTATCCACATTCCTGACCTGAGTGAAACACTGTTTCAACTGACAAACTACATCTACACATCATAGTCACCCCAGTCCACAGTTTACATTAGGGTTCACTCTTGGTGTATATTTGATGGGTTTGGACAGATGTGTAATGACATGTATCCATCATGGATGGATTATAGATGTCTTTACACATTTCTCCCAACCCATTAAATGTACACTATACATATAATTATATGTATATATAAATATATGTGTATATACACATCTTTAAAATATATATTTATGTATATAAATATATATCAGAGTAAATATGTATCACATACAGCTTGTTCTTTTATTTATTTATATAGCATCATTATCCATCATGCAGAATGTCTTCACTGCCCTAAAATCAAAGTCTGTTTATCCCATTAGCTGCACTGTAAACCTGTGATTTTTCTAGTAACTAGTAGATCACACAAACAACTCCAAAATTTGCTTTATCTTCAGTCCTATGGTAACAGTCAAATCATCAAGGCAGCCATTCTTAGTAGGGTGGATCTTGGATCTTGAATATAGACTCATTTGCCAGTAGCCTGTTTTTCCTGCAGAAATAATTTTTAAATTTTTATGACTTGAGTGGCCTCATCATGCTACATAAGTCTGTTTCTTCATCTGAACAAGTATTCTTAAATCAGTATTGCATTCCCTAAAAAAAACTGTAATTTCAATCTCAGTGTGACTATCACAATGTCCCATTGGGTCCCCATGGGCTTTTCGAAGATAACACAGCTTGTTCTAGATGCACTTTTGCCCCTTTATATTTTAACTGCAGGTGTCAATCTGTCATGATTCAAGTGCATTCTTGTTTTTTATCTAAGGTAAGCACTCTTTGGAGAAGTGACTTTACTTCTCCAAGAAACTAACAAAGCTTGTGATACCTCTAGTATCTAGAATCTAGTGGTAACCACAAGCAGGAAGTCCAATCTTTACAAATACCTATTTTAAATCTTTAAGGTAGGGAGGCAATACAGTTCAAATCTTTAGTCTTCAGCAAATTTTACTAAAATATCTTGACATGTTTTCTTCTACTTTCACATAACTGGGCACTTCTGAGTCTTCTTCTCCAACTGATTCTTTTTTCCTGCCACCCTGCCCTCACTATCTTGGTCCCTCAATCTCTTGTCTCTTCTGCTCCTTTGATAGGCTCACACCACATCCTTATCACATGTCTTGTTTTCTCAGTGTTCATAGCCTCTTTAGGAGTAAAATATGTCTATTTCGTTTGTCTAAGAATAATTTGGCAGAAACCTGGAAAGCATTATGCTCAGTGAAAGGAACCAGACACAAAGGATGACTACATGAATAATTCCACTTATATGTTCAGAAAAGGAAAATTTATAAAGACAGAAAGCAGTATAGTAGTTACCTGGGGCTAGTAGGGTAGGAAAGGAGATTAGAATGGGGATTAATTGTGAATAAGCAGGAGAGATTTGAGCAGTGGGTAATAGAAATGAGCAAAATTGAATTGTGATAATTACACTTCTCTATAAATCTACAAAAAATTTTGAATTGTACACTTAAAATGAGTTTTATGTTATGTACTCCACACACCTCAGTAAAACTGGTTTTTAAAAAAGAATTGTCCAAGCAGCTTCAGAGACAGGGTCTTGTTCTGTTGCCCAGGCTGGATTGCAGTGGGGTGATCATAGCTTATGGCAGCCTCAAACTCTTAAACTCAAGTGACCCTCTTGCCTTGGCCTCTTAAAGCACTGGGATTATATACTACACTTGGCCCAGGGTGGCCTTTGCTTTTTGCCTGCTTACCAAGGAGAGTGTGAATTCTTATGTAACCAATTTTATCCCATCACTCACAAATCTAACTTGTCATTCCTCTGCTTAAAACCATTTCATCAAAACCTCTCTACTGCCCACAAAATAAAGTCCAGCCATGGCATAAGAGCCCCTTCACAGTTTTTCCTCTGTCTACCTCACGGTTACTCCTTCCTCATGCTTTCTATTTTACATATTCAACCCCTTGTGACATGGGGTTTCCTCTGTAAGCAACACTCATTCTCCTTTGCCCATTTTAAAATTCCGATTTATGGTTCGAAAGATTCCTTCGGCTTCACCTGGACTTTACAGATAGGAGTAAGAAACAGAACTTCTCTGTACTATTTCTGGGCCTTCATCACATCTCCACAATTCTATGTGCTATGCTGTACTGCATATAATGCTTCACTTGTCTCTATTCCTTATCAGACCTTAAGCTGCTGAACAGCAGGGGCTCTTTGTATGGGTGTCTGTAGTGTTAATTCCTGTGCTTGACATAGTCAGTCCTCAATAAATGTTTATTGAACTAGATTGAATTAAAGATTTGCATTTTCTCTAAAATTTGCCTAAGCACAAGAGGTAATGAAGAGTTTGGATTTTAGATGTTATATACATACATAAAATACAGCTGAAATCAAAGCAAGTTGTACGTGTGTGAGGGTTGGAAGAATTACTGGTTTAGTACAAGATTTTTACCTCATTGAGATTTGAGCAAGATGTAGTTTCCACACTCTTATGCTGTTCTAAACCCATTTGTTCTGAAATTATTATTTTTACTATACTAGACCTCCAGATGCTATATTTTTGCTCTGGTAATAGTGTTTTTTATGCCAATGAATAAATACAGACTATCAGTCTTTATTCAACTTATATCAATTGCTAGTGGCAGAAACAAGTGACACAAAATAAAACTCACTATGCTTAGTGTGCCTTCCTTTAAAAAATTGATAAAATAGTCATAATTTTTGGTGACAAAATTTAGATCTGCCAGTTTTGGCTCAAGAAAAGTTGATTTGATTAAAAAGATAAGACAAAATCGCAGGAACCTTAATTGGCAAAGTTTGATATGAACAGAAAATAGGCTGGTAGAGTACATATAGAGAAATTCTTAATGAAGCTCCAGAAACCAGTAACTTCTGAAAAACATACAGGAATATGTATTCTGTTCTCTGAGTCACCCCTAAAAGGCGTAACAACTGACTTCTCTTCATGAGATGCCAATAAAATGATGAAAGGTGATACAATGTAGTGTTTACATCATGCCCCAGGTTCCTGAGAGTAGTCTAATATTATCAGGAGGAAAGGGCTGTGTGGTATTTGTATCTTGGAGAATGGGTAACCACATATTATACTGCCTTCTTCTTAAAGAGTCTTTTGTTGTTTTTTAATTGAATATGTTTAGCTAAATTCTGGTTTAATAAGCATATCCTACTACTCATGAATGTATAATTAATAGCATATATGTTCAATAAAATTATTTCAATAACAATAAGTGCATATAAACACATTTCATCTTATTACCATTTTACCTGTTTTGTTTTAAAGTATATATTGAGGCTGAAAATCTATGAAACTTTATAAATAAACACAGTCAATATTTTCTTAAGTTAGTATGCATGATTCCTCTTAGAATAAAAGATTAGAGTCACACAAGTATTGTGAATGAATTTACAATCACTTATGATTGTTGGAGCACTAACCAGGACATATAACATGCACAGTGGGCAAAAATAAATCACGTCATATTCAATTGTATTTATTTTAACCTTTTATAATCACTTCTGCTGATTAAGTTTTAAAACATTTTGGCTTTGATAACAGTTATTCCATTTACTGGTTAATTTTTTTCATTGAGAAAAGTTTCCTTTTTGCTACAAATATAAGTTTTCAGTTATACATTATCAAGACCAGAAAGGCAACATGGTTTACTGCAGTAATGTTATGCCAACAAAATAATTATCCAACAGTCTGTGCACGATGTGGACTTTTATTGCCGCTGTATAAGACTTTTAAGCTTTAATAATGAAAAGTCCAGTTTCTTACTTAGAGCATCATAAAGTCAAAACAGCAATGTTTCTTTAATCTTCAAAGCTACTTTCATACAGAATGTTTTAAGTAATCCCTTTTGAAGTAATCTCCAAAATAAATTTTGGAAAGCTAAATAAATTGGTGGCATTTGAAGGGCACTAAGAATTCATAAGAAGACATTATAAAACTACACTAAGACAGTACAACTGATTCTAAAGCAGTATCAGCAATTGAAGTTTTGTGTTTTTATAATAGCAATATACCTTTTACTTTTTGAGAGATATGGGCAGTATATGTGAAGATGACGGAAGTCAATAAGCATATAGTACACACAGCTAAAAATAAGGTTGTACAAACACAGTAAGTATATTTAAATTTTTACATATAGATCTTCATAAGTACTCATGGAAAAATCAACATTTACACAATTTTAACAAAAAATCAACATTTACTTTCAGATATATGTTTTATACAAAGGGTTATGCATACTAAGACAATTTTATATTTTATATGTTTCATATAATTGAAATTCATAAAACAGAATAGAAATAAGAAAGTACATTTTAGCTCCATAGCATAGGTTTTACAAAAAATGTGTTTATTTCCTAGACAGTAAAATGAAATAGAAACAAAACAATAGGAAAAGCCAGTAAGCTCAATGTATCCTGCTCATACTTGCTTTATAAAAAGAATCTTTGAATTGTATTTAATCAAGAAATAGCTCCAACAAAATAATTGTAAATTATTTGTATTTTGCCTTATTCCTTAATATGGGATGAAGAATAAATTTGCTGCATTGCATTAGGCATCAGCAAGATGGTAACCTTTGTATGTTGAATTTCAAGCTTTTCAAAATATTAACATGAAATATATCCTACTTTTAAATTATGTGTATAAAATGTTAAAAGCAAATGCATTCATTATGTTGATTGTTATTTATTTAGCAAAAATATTATAACAGAGACTCATTTTGTATGCAAATTGAAATGCTATAAGCCATTGAACTGCACAAAAAGCCAGTATGGTTAATTAACAAATGTATTTTAGAGCTACAAAATAACTGATTCACATTAAATTACATAAGATGAAAGGATACATAAAATCAATCAATCACCAGCATTTCATATTTTGACTTGGGCCATCTGGGAACTTTGCAAAATAAGTCCACAATGGAACATCATCAAGGAGTATGACAGAAAAACGAGGCAATTATATTCGGTCTCTGAAGAATTGAACAGACTAGAGAAATTATCTTATTTACTGCATTAGGATGACCTCTAAATGGCTTAGTTTGATCCATTTTAAAAATATACCAAAATTATACACAACAGCACCTTAACATAACAAATAGTGAAATCAATTAGATAAAAATATGGGTATTAATGTTTTTCTGAGATGATAAAATTTCATATTCATTGAAAGTTATGGCAACTGAACACACTTGGAAAAAAAAACCAGGTCTCTCTTTATTAGTCAGAAATGTCACTGTTAAACTTTAACAAAGACCAAACATTTTGTATGTACTAGGCAGTAAGAAGGCAGCCCCCATCAGCAGGTAGCGCACCAAAAATGTTTGGTTTCGTAATATAGTTTGGGAGAACTACCTCTACAAAGTCTATTCGTGCTGATGCTCCTGATGCTGCCATTTCTGGTGCCCGAAAAGCTGCTCCCTCCACATCCTCTGTTGTAGGTGTCACTGTATAGTCTCAGGCGATTGGGCAAGGGGCACACTCTGGATCTTCAGATGCTAAGATGAAAAAAATCAATTTCAATGCCCAAAAGATGGAACTCCTAATGCAGAAGGTGACTAAAATAATTACCAATTGGTTTACAGTACAGGGAGATAGAAAGTTTACTTGTTTTAATGTAATTCCATAGAAATAGGTTTTAAATAACATTTTTGTAAAGAGGCATAGTTCTAGGATTAGGGAAAATGTTAGATAAAATAGAAACAAAATTAAATTCAGAGTGGAATTGGACCAGATGACAAAAACCATTCATACCCCCTGAAAGGAGCAAGCAAAACTTTCATATGATGATCATCAGGTGATAAGCCATTGTCATGAAAATAACTTGCTTATACCATCATTTCCAAGCTACTACTCATTTCCAATAACTCTCTGCGATAACAAGCACGATTAATGCACACTGTTTAAAGCATAATAGAAATGGACACATGGAAATTTTACTAGGAATTTTAATGTTCTCGACACTCTCTGAAAGTGACAAAATTTATGAATTTCCCTTCTATGAAATTTTCTTCTTCAGTATAGCAGCTCAAATCATATTAACATAATTAATTTTAATCTTCGTAGTGTTAGAGAAAGATCTCATATGAGAAAACATCACTGAAAGACCAGTGAGAGAGGTATATGTAAATGAACATACTTTGAAGAATACATTTTATTACATTAAAATAATTTTGATTGAAATAATGTTTTGGGTTATAAACAAATAATTATTCTTCCCATTTTTTTCCTTTTAAATATTTAAATAGCAGCTTTTGCCAGGCTTCTCCATGTTTTAATAAAAACGTGTGTAATTTGGGTCTTGAGAGGAAATTTAAAAAACCATTGACTTGAATGCAGAATGATAAATGTATACATGAGTACAAAATCATTTATGAAAATATTTACCATCTCTAGAAACAGCAATACCTCAAATTAATAAATTATGGCTATTTGGAATTAAATCATTTAAGTAACCACCTTTTTAATTCAAGAAAGTGGTATTTTTATAACAGTGACTTTTATAGCTTGTGTACCTGAATCCATTATATTTGATATACTGTAGAGTGACAAATGATCATAAATCATGACAGAGTCTCATTGAACATAATTTTTCAGCAGGAACCATCCAGAATCAATTAATCATGCTATTACTCTACTTTAATTTTCTCCTCACTTCTTCCAGAAAAGCCACCAGTCGCATTTCAATTAATGACTTACATATATTTTGCTTACAATTTTTTATGTACTACATTTTATTCAAACTAATCAAATGCTACACTTTTACCAATGTGTACTAATTTAAAAGTTGCATATGCTCAGACAAATGTAATTATGGCTACACAGACTATTAAATGATGATTGAATATATTAGCAGCATTAGAAATTTCTTTTTGCTCCATCTAAAGAGACTTTTATATTTTCCATGAAAAAATGAAAATATAATATTTCATTACAGTATTTTTGCATACAACTGAAATTAGTGCACATGAATCTTAAAAATATTTTCACAGTTGAATGTAAGAAGTATAGTTCTCAAATCCATATAATTATTACTTACATTAGAAAATTTTGGCAAATGCTCTAAAGGTTGAACAATTTCATGTATATAATAGGTACACTGGGAATGTACATAGACTATTTGAACAAAAATTACTTATCTTCGTGTTTAATTGACAAGCAATACATAAACAGATTCTTTGTGAGAAAATGTTGTCTCATAGATTTTGCTATAAGTTGGGTTTTATGTATTTATTTTTGGATGGAATATTAAACAGTCATTTAAAGAGGTGTGTATAGATTGATATAGCTATTTCACATGATTATCTTAACTCTCTCGATGTATGTTTATAAAGTTCACATTCTTATTTTGCTGATATAAGGAAAATAACAGCATGTATAAAATATTACAAAGAATATTATATTTTTATATTTAAAATAGTCAACTATATTTTATAAATTACACATGGATCATGCTCCATAGCTCTAATTCAAACTCAAGTTGAACATAATTATGCATTCTGTGCATTTTTGGATGATTCTGAAATGTGCAACTTGATCCTACCAAACTTAAAACAATTAAATCTTAGTGTTTTGTCTCAGATCTCTCTGCTGTATCATTTGATCTTCTCATAAGGCATATTGATTATTCAAAAATAAAATTGTCTAACAGAACAGTAATATAGCAATCAATATTCTCAGCCCACTATTGAACCAGTCAAAATTTAACACCAGTTGAAAGCTTAAGGTATTACAGTATACAATTTGGCTTTGAAGATAGGGCATAAGTACACATCATTTTCTTTAAACATCAAGGTGATCAATACATAAATCTTTATAATGGCAAGCAACATTTTATTCTTTAAATACATTGTACAATATTTCCCAATTTATGCATCATTTGTGGTATAACATTAATAAAAGTCAATGAATTAAGAATATGTTTTTATTACAAAGTGCAGTCATCTGCTAGATTAGTCTTTAGCTAACCATTAAGAAAATTATACCATATAATTTTTGGCATATAAAAGTTTGAGCTAAATAAATGCAATTGTGTTCAAGCAAAGTCCGCTTTTAAAATGTGCTTGCTCTAAAATATACCTTATAACATTTTCAAATATTTTGTTGATATGTTAAAGTGTTTCAAAAAACCTAATAAAGAATGGAAGCATGGTTATCTATGGCTTCCAAGACTCTACAGAAGAGGGGGTGAGTGCTGTAAGAAGTGGAAAAGGGAGGGAGTAATAGAATCTGCTTGCAGAATTCAAGAAATAGTTTTAAGAGCTAACCTAAAATTTGGATCTTTATTTTTCCATAAGTGTTTACCATACAAAAAAAGATAAGGAACTCTAGGCATCGGGAATTGCATGTATACATTCATCAAAACTTAAAAAAAAATAATGAATTAGCGATGGTGAAATTCTTTTTTTTTTTTTCACAAGGGAGCTTAATATGGAGGGGACTGTTGGGAGATGAAACAATTTGCCATTTGTCCCTATACACTTATTTCTATACCTCACTCTTTTTTATTCAGTCTCAAAGAAAGTGTTTCTTTATCTACTCAAGGAAAATTCTATTGGTATACTTGACATCAGGCTCAACAACCTCTTCTAGGAAGGACCTGGCTTGCTAAATTTTCACTTTCTTCTTTGGAGTTATTCTCTCTACTACTGGCTCCTTAATCTTGGGCTGTGTGCACTCAACACCTCTATTACCTCCTCTTCCATGCCTAGCATGTAAACCTGATAGCTAGCATAAGTTAACATTTACTTCTTGTTCACTGAACTAAAATTTATTGAGCATCTACTGTGTGTAGGCAATGTAGTAAACTTTCTCCTCTGCTGAAAAGGGCAGTCTATCTTACTTCCTCACCAACCATACATTCATTGCTCCACTGCTCTCTAAATTTTGAACCCCTTCACTTATCACACCTGCTTTGGTAACATAAGATGAAAACTGGAACGAACTCTTATATCTGCTGTCCTCAGGCTGAACTTAGGCAAGGTATTTGACTGTCTTGAGCTATAATCTTTGCAATCTGTAAAATGGACATAATGACACTTTCCTCAGTCTATTGTAATGAATCTCAAAATGAAATATACACATGCCATGCTTTATCTGTTGTCTAGCACATAAAAGCCTAAGGAATTGTTATTAGGTATGAATGTCCAAAAATCCTTCTGATTGCAAATCCAGCTAACATTTCTCAATATTTACCTTTGGGATCTCTTTGCTGTCTTTCACTATTGATTATTCCCTACATCGAAGCTCTCTACTCTCTTAGACTCTATGTCAAATGCCTTTCCTCCTTCACCATACACTTCATTGTCTCTTTCAGGGGCTTATTCTCTGCCTGTCCCATAAATGACGGTTTTCTCTTCTTTTAATTGTATTGTTCTTATCATTCAGTATGTGAGGATGTGCTCCCATAGTTTCAGAAAACATATGAGAATAATAAAGACAAAATCTAGACTTCCAGCCCAATTATCTGTCTTTGTGCTTCAGAGTCCTCTGTCTAACTGTATTTCAGGTAACTCTATTTGGATTCCTCAAACTGAATTCTTCATTTTCCCTCTGAACCAGCTTCTTACTTTGGATTTTTTTTTTTTAACTTTCATTGTTGACACCATCTACTGGGTCATTCAAATCAGAAATCTGGAGACCTAGATAAGGCTTCTCCCTCTCATTTCTAACATCCAAGTAACCTTAATTCTGTGCCAACTTTATTTCCTAAATATTTCAGTAATTGGTTCCTTTCTCTCCATCTCTGTTAACAAAGTTCTAGAAAATAATCTGAATTTTGCCTGGATTATTACAATAACTTGTTAATTTATCTCTTCTTCCTCAAAACTCCATATGATTCCCAAATGAAATTTAACCACATCATTCCCTGTTGTGGGCTGAATTGTGTTCCCTCAAAATTTGTAGGTTGAAATCTCAATTCCCGGTGCCTCAGAATATGACTATATGAAGATAGGGTATTTAAAGCAGTATTTAAGGTAAAACGAGGTCACTAGGGTGAATCCTAATTCAATATGAGTGATATCTTTATAAAAACAAAGATTAAGATATAGATATACAGAGAGAAAACCATGTAAAGACATGCGGAGAAGCTGGCCATTTACAAGTAAAGGAGAGTGCCTTCAGAAGAAACCAACCTTGCTGACACCTTGATATTGGACTTCGGGCCTCCAGAACTGTAAGAAGATAAATTTCTACTGTTTAGGCCAACAAGTCTGTGGCACTTTGTTATGGCAGCCCTAGCAAAGAATACGTGCCTGTATGTGTATTTCTTTTCAAAATCTTCCCAGAGCACATAGGATGTGATTTTAACGTAGCAAACCCCCACAGTGTGACCGCAGCTCCCTATTCAGCTTCCTCTCTGACGACTCTCTGCCATCATGCTATACTTCACCAACTCTTAACTGCTTACAGTTTCAAGTACACACTGTATTCCTCACCTTTGTACCTCTGCTACCACCGCCCTCTTCATCTGGCTGAACTCTATCAGTTTTCAGACTCAGCTTAATTATATCTTTCTAGGAGCCTATCCTTACCCTAAAATGACTTTTAAGAAATGCACACAGTAAACCTGTAAAATATTGATACATAGAAAAAAAGGAAAAATTACTGTAAACTCTTAACCCTAATGTGAGCATTATAACTGTTTAATGATTTTCCTTCCAGCTTTTTAAGGCCTGTTTTATTTAAACAATAGAGATTTTATTGTATAACATTTTGCATTCTGGTTTTTTTTTCATTTTATTTGGTATTATCCTTTGAGCATTATCCCATCATTAAAACTAATTTTAATGGCTTCATAATATATTCTACCATGTTGGCTTACTTCAATAAATCTAATAATTTTTCTATAACCAGAAATTCAGAAGATGTTATTGATTGTCCTGGGCATAAAATAATAAGTAGTATGGTATGATTCTCATATCTCTAACTCTAGACCTCTCTCTGGTCTCTGGATTTGTGTATCTCTTGGAC
This sequence comes from Cacajao melanocephalus, assembly GCA_963573385.1. Classification (NCBI taxonomy): domain Eukaryota; kingdom Metazoa; phylum Chordata; class Mammalia; order Primates; family Pitheciidae; genus Cacajao; species Cacajao melanocephalus. The sequence continues at coordinate 67,480 of CAUYLG010041942.1, read as the reverse complement.
CTCTTCACCAGCGCATTTCACTAAACCTTAATATGTTCAAAATGAAACTCATTATTTTAATCTAGTACCTGTCCATCCCTCCAATTTTCTCCAAACTTTTTTTATCTGTTTATAGCATAATAATTCACCCAAGCTCTAAGAACGAAGTCTTCCGAGTTAACAACCAATGAGTTATCCTTGATGTCTCTTTTCCTACAATCTTTCCCTATTCAAACGCAGTCATTTACTAAAGTGTTCTGACTCTCTCCCCTAAGCATATCTTGTATCTTTCCCCTCTATTCCACTCCATTGATTTAAATTGGTTTTCATAATTTCCAGCTTATTGAAATGGTCTCTAAACTCATCCTTTTGTCTTTAAACTTCTCAATTCCACCTTCCTCAGATTTGCTTCATAACTGTTCGTTACCTCTGAAAAATACAAACCTTATGATGTCACTCCTAGCTTAATGTTCTTCAGTGGATCATTGGATCCTTCAAAACCAAGTTCCAATACTTTGGTATGGCTTTGTATTAGGTGTCTTATATATAATGTTATTCAATCTTTCTCACAAACATCTGAGGGAATCAGCCCAAGTTTTCTCTGTTACATAAGTGCTTCTCAGAAAACTGTATTGTGATCATTACTTATGAGTCTGTGTACCTGATTCTATTCCAATATTGGAAATTTGAAAGAAGAATCTATAAAATTAAAAATCTATAGTATGTCTAAATATCTATGCTGGGAATATCTTCACTATAGGGTCAATGTAGGAAGAATATTAAAAGAGAGAGGATACTAAAGAATAAAGAACTTGTAATAAATGATAATCAGAACCAAAATAAAAACTGTTTTTTTTTACATTTCTAAATTCCTTTGACATAGAGGTGTATGATAATTTTATGAAGTTCTCTGTAATAGAGACTTTGCTAGTTAATTTATTCCAGTGTTTCAAAGAGTCTGAAAAAATATGACATTTTACTCCTACCGTGAGCTTTATATATATATATAAACTTTTCAAGGCTTAGTTGATTAACAAATGTTGGAAAAACAATAGATACATTGCTAAAATATTACTATTCTAAAAATAACTCATAAGATGACAAGCAGTAATAAATAGAAGTACACATTCATCATTTCTAACTGGAAATTTAATGGAGTCTTGGCAGTAAGCAATCATTACCAAAGGAGCACTAATGCAGAATTGACATTCAGTGCTAACGAATTAATTTTGGGGCTAATTGAGAAGGAACTATGCTTTGAATAACACCACTACGAAGCATGGTTATTGTTATGATTTTTATCATTATGCTATTTAAGAATGTTCTGAAGCTTTCATTTTATGGGATATAAATATCTTCTTATTTAGGGCAGAATTATACCAAGAAGATTAGGAATAGAAAATGATAAATAGCCCTTGGAATCAGGAGGTCCACGCCTGAAAATTCTGAATGCCATCAGAGTCTAACTTCCAAAATTCCTTTAGGTTCACTTTGGGAGGGTGAAAGGATATACCCTTTCATCACCAAGCTTGCTGGTTCTCCACTTTTTCTCCAGTTTGATGCTCCACTTGTGGACCCTACTCCTCTTCCACCTCTGACACAACAACTCTGTGTCCTTTCAAAACCACAGCTCCCAAGAAGAGCTTTTAGCCTTAGTGGAGATAAAGAAGATTCCACTTTCTTTTACTTTCACCATCTATTATTGTTTCTTTTCAGATTTAGTGATTTTAAAATAGGCACAACAAACCTTTGTCATTAGGAGACTCACTCTCCTGGGCTCTTCCTTTCCAACATTTGAGTGTTAGAAATAATAATATACTAAAGCAAAAGCATCGTGTTGAATTGATCTTGGGTTTCACTCTTTTGTCATTTGTGAATGTGTCATCTTGACAAATGGTAACTGATCCACTATTGAAAGTTGCAAATACCTTCAGACATAGTTAACTATTTCTTTCCAAACTTTTTATCTCCACAAAATGTTATTTCCCATTTGGCAGAGACACCTAGGGAGCTCTGTTTTCACTGATTACTGCTGATGAATCTGAAGTGATCCTGGCCACAGGCTGGTTGCCAGGGCACTCCAGAGGTGACTGGAATTCAGTAGCTCTGTATCTCTTTACCACTTACATAAAAGGAACTGTCTTCAGCGGCTTGCTTATTCTGATGCTCTCAAGGGCTTTAGTTCCTTAGCTGTAGGAATCTGGTACCTATTCGTGTTGACACTTCAACAGTTCGCTTTAGCTCTATTCTTATCAGCTACCCATAGCTCCTTTTTTTCTGATAGTTTGTCACCATGCAGCTGAGGGCCTGAAACAGAGTATATTTTAAATGAATACTGTCTGCATGTTGTGCAGATGTTGTACTGACCATCTGGTCAACTGAAGCCTCTACTGGAACCATCGGTGATATACAGGCACATACCCTGGTGCTGAAGTTACCCTTTTAAAGCAAAGAAAGTTGTTTTCTCTAGGTTCACTGGGGGTAGGGTGGAAATAGTTCCCCTCCACTGCGATGTTCTCAGGTGAAACAGCCAGAGTCACGTTATTTTTATGCTTTTGTTATATATTCATTCTGTCCCTAATAGCTAATGGCAGCCAATGATTTTCTGATGGCAAACACATGCTGAGACTTTTTCAAGGACCAGTGATCTTTGTGCCCTCATGCCCCTCTTCCCTTGAAGTAATAGTCATTGTTTTCCTGGGACAGCAATGGTTGTCATGTATTCCTAGTCTTCATAGTAAGTCTCAGCCACCATTACACTTTATTTACTGGCCTAAACATTCAGCATTTCTTACCATATCATGGGATATTGCCTTTATCTGTTAGAAATTCCTTATATCCAGTGACAAATAAATTATAACCATGCATTTTCTTCTTCAGTTACAAAGTTCCTCATTGAAGACTAGAGAATGTGGATACTCTGTTTTAATCAGTGTGTCGTCACTGGCAGAAGTATTGCAAATTATCTTTTAGTCTGCTAATGTAATCGCCATGTTGTCCTATCTTCTGACACTTCAAACACAGGGTTATGGATAGTTGAAGTTTTCTTCTTAACATTAACAAACATGAAATAAATTTAGTGACCAAATTACTGAGTGCTGACTGTCACAGTATTTGAAACATCCAAATGGGCTTCACTAGCCTTCTGTTCTGGCCAATATGCTTTTTCACACACATTTTAATAGTTCATGTTTGAAGCTGTGTTGCTGAATACCATTGTTGACTTTTGTTTTTAGTTTTATCAAGCAAATTCCTTCATCCATCCATCCATTCATCCAATTGTCCATTCATCCAACTATCCTTCCATTCATTCTACATACTTGCTACTGCTCTAGGCAATGGAGATAGAAGTATAAAAGACATTCATATGAGTTCCCATAAGCAAGTAAATAAACAGGCAAGTAAATAAACAATTCTAGCACAATGAGGTTTTTTTTCTTTCTTTTTTCTTTTTGCTAAGAGAGCACATAAGAGGGATGGCAGAGCCAGTTTGAGTGGGTCCAGAAAAGGCTTTCTGAAAGAGCTTATCTTCATTGAGTCACAAAGGATAAGTAAATAAGTTAATCAAGGAGTAGAAAAAGATGTTCAGGCAGAAGGAATGATATATACAAAGGCCCCAAAATAAGAGTGTAATTTAGGGTGACTGAAGCATACAGCATGAGGAGAGGACAGAGAGACAGATGATAGGCAGGTCATGAAGGGCCATTATCTTAAGGAGTGTAGAAACATTTTCTTGAATGTCATTGAAGTTATTAAGGCTTTTAAGGGGGAAAGTGACATTAAATTTCCATTTTAGCTTTGGAAAACAAAGTGGAGTGTGACAGAGTGGAGGCAGATAAATAGTTGATTTCTCTATTAAAATAGAAGATTTTAATAGTTGAGGCATGAGATAATGATAACCTGAACTGATGCAATGGTAATAGAGATTAAGAGAAAAGAGTACTTACTCATAGTTGTAACATTACATTTATTTACGTAGTTATTACGTTAATGTCTGTCTCTCTGATGAAATGTAAACTGCATGAGGAGAAAGATAGGTTTCACTTTTGCCCATTACCATATTTCCTATGCCTAATGCAATGCCGGGAATAGAAGTGTCTAATAAGTGTATTTGTTGAATGAATGCACTAATGAATTAATCTAAAAAGTGCAACGTATTAATGTAAACTACGCACTGGGCAGAATATTAGGCATTGAGGATACAGAGATAAACAAGCTAGGCAAGATTCCTGTTCTCAAGGACAAGTTTTTAAAATGGGAGAGACAAGTAATAAATAAGAGAATTTGTAATAGTAACCAGTGTTATATAGAAATTAAAATAGAGTTTTTGGAATGTGCCTGGGGTCAGAATGGCTACTTTAGATTGGAGGGTCATCAAAGACCTTTTGCAGCAAGTGACATTTGATTTGAGATTTAGATGATGAAAAAAAAGAGTCAGCCTCTGGGGGCAGAGAGTTCCAGACAGAAGGAAATGAATAAGCGAAATAGACAGATTTGACAGAACTTGTTGACTGATCAGATGTGGGAGTAAGAAACAGGCCTAAGATGATTCACAGGATCTAAAAAATGTGATTTCTATTAACTGAACTTAGAGATACTGGAAAAAGTACAGATAGTGATGTAAATGATGAATTCAATACTGAAACTGTTGACTTTAAGGTACCTGTGATGCATTGAAATACATGGATGATAATTTACCTCTAAAATATACCTTCTTTCTCAGAACAGAAAAGATATGAACCATGAATCTAAAAGATTATTACAATAATGTTCTCCAGGTGAAACTCCTTAACTGGCAATACCTGTAGTTGACTATATTTGCTGAAAATCTTCCAAATACTTGCAGCTATTCAGGGCCAGTAGACTCTGTTCTGATGATTCAGAATTTTCTGTTTAAGTGGACATTCAAAGGTAACATGACTATCAGTTCTTGATAGGCTTTGGCCAGGACTAATTATTTCCAGGCAGAAGTCTGAATATCTGGGGTCTTTTACTGTATCCCTCCCTATAATCATAGGTGAAAATACTCAGTTTTAATTTTTGATTTTATTATAAAAAGCTTCATTTCTGTTGAAAGAAGCCTGATTCTTTTAAAATCCTACCCATTTTTTTTGCCCATCATAATAATTTATATGCCATCTGTAAGAACACACTACCAGTTTTCTATGTTCAACCTAGACTTGAGGGTCTGGTTCAGAGTTGTGTAGTTTACTGCAAATATTTTTCAATATGATCTTGGGCCATAGATGGTTCCCTTTATGTTATAAATGAAAAGGGTATGATTAGTCTTCTTTACTAAGGATATTGTGGTTCATTTTGAAAGGTGGTGTGCTGATAACCATCCAAGCTAGACAGTGCTCTTTGTGTACAGACAAGCCAGAGACTGCCGCACTACCCAGACTTACAGCTACCATGGATCTGAAGTATCATCTCAACAGAGAAGACACAATTATAAGTAATCTGACCTGATAAACCTACCTGTTTTTCAGATAACTTTTAAAAAGTACCAGAGAGCTACATGGTAGCAACTGATTTTATGAAGTGTGGGCAGGGCCTGACAGGCACTTGTCTCTGAACTGCAAGAACACCTGTGATTTTCAGCTTTGCCCTACACAGACACTGCAGGGTACAAGGCATAAAGCAAAGAGCCTCTGGTTTCAAATTAAGATTCTCCATTAGCTTTTTCTGTCATGGCTATTCCAGATGGATACTTCTATGGACAGTTGGATCCTGCCTTCTGTTTCACTTCTATGGCCCAGCTTAACACTTTATTCCCTAGCAGATATCCTTGAACTTGGTTTTCTACCTCCTTGGAGGAACTCAACTTTTATCAGACCTGTTTGTGAGGTCACTCCTCTGTGGTCTAATTTACGTACTTGTTACGTTCTATGTCTCTGCAGGCTGGACTTGTTAAATTGCTTGTCATATTCAGCAGGACTCAAAATGTGTAGATTGAATCTGTTACTCTTTAGGAGTCAAAGTCTATTAAGAAGTATTTGAGATTCTTTAGTCACCAATGCAAGATTTTTCATTAACACTCTCATTTTTCTAAATCAGTATGTTGACACAAGGTCATATTAAGTTGTGTCTGCTGAATTGTTTAAGAATACCATTTGCTGAATTCAACTAAAGAACACTATCTGTGAATATTACCTAGAAAAATAAGAACATTGTTGAAGATGTGGTGGATGAGAATGCAAAAATTCATAAATTGCCAATAGCAATTGAAATAATTAAATGGCAGTCCTTTTCAACTTTTCTATTTGAAAATGCTTTGTATATACATAAAATCAAAATGTAACTTTCATAAATTTACAATGGTAATTATTTCATATATGCTTTTTCATGATAGTTTTAATTTTTACAATAGTATTTATAACACGAGTGTGTTTTCCTTCTCTTCCTTATCTCTTTCACTTACTTCTCTCCTTGACCTCAGCCTCAAGTGATCCAAATATATAACCTGCAATTCATTTTTTCTCATATAAACTGTAAGATTTTTTTCATTTAATTAAAAGCCTTTAGAATTCGAAGGAAAGTTGGCTAGACAAATATTTAACTTCATTAATGAATAATTTGGGAAGCGATAACACTTTTATAATATTAAATCTTTCCATATAAGAAGTGATCTGTCTTTTCACTTATTCATATCTTGTTTTATGTCATTCAGTAAGAATTTATAGTTCTATTTCATAAGCATATGCCTTTCTTGTTAAACTTATTTAAAAATGTTACATAGGTTTTGTTGCTCTAGAGAATGGCGTATTTATTTCAGTTTCTTTCATCAATGCTTTCTTCCTAGAATGAAAAAAACTATTGATATTCATCTACTCATTTTATTTCCAACAATATTACAACATACTCTTATTAATTTTAGTATATATTAGTCCTCAGATCTGCTAAGTGTACATAGTATGGCCATACGGTTAGCAAAGAGTATAACTGTCACTTATCGTTATTTCTACTCAGATTTATAAGTATGACAGATCTGTCTTTGAATCTCTAGTTCACCTTTAAGGGTTGTACAATATTGGTCAAGTTTCTCAGTCTCCTTAAGTCTCAACTTCCTCATCTTCAAAATGGGAACTGATAATAGTACCTATATTATAAAGATATGATGTGAATTTAAAATATTAATACATATAAAGTACTTTAGTGTCTGGCAGGTATAAAACACTGAAAAATGATGAGATGAAGAGATTCTCCAAACAACATGGAAAAAAATGATTCAAACCAAAAATACAATGCCAACTGACTCTTTAGGAAAACAGAATTCAACAAAGAATGTGTGTTTTGGCTAGTAGTAAACTTTTTGAAGTTTAAAAAACAACAAATAAAAACAAAAACCATGATGAGATTATTGATGTGTGCATAAACAAAGAAAAATACAATAGGAATAGAATGGTAAATTAAATTTTGTGAATTTTGGAAACCACTAGAAAAAAAAGAGAATTGAGCTCATAAGTTGGTTGTAGTAGAAATAGATATATTCAATGTAAATCATATGACTTAGCTCAATTTAATTTACTAATACAAAAGAGTAATATAATTTCTCTAAATATTAACACAAATTATTAAAACCTAAACTAATTAATTTGAGTAGGTTCTCTAGGAAAGTTTTCTTGTTGGTTTTAAAATGGGTCAAAATGAACATATCATACTGTCATTTAAAGAAACTTTTCTCACTATTCTGAATTCTTTCTTTCTTACTCAACTTTGTTAGCTCTTAACAAAAGCATTACACTTAAAGAAAGGTAGACAAAGAGTGACGTTTAAATTTTTACAATTTAGCTAAGAAAAGCTTCTCTAAAAGTGATTACTTTACACTTGTCAAAAGAAATGGACTTCAATATATATTCAGAATCCATTAATGCTAATTGCCATCACAGCAAAATAAAAGGGAATAAAGTCTCTTGGATCAACTAATAATAAAAACCTTTACTACTTGACAAAGGAAGACAGAATATTCAAATTAGCTCTGTCAATAGTATATTGGATTTTGGGATCATAAATAAATGTAATAAGGTAATAAAGTATAAAGTAAGCCTACTATATAGCTGTGTGATGCCAAACTAATGTGCTAATGTGGTAGAAAAGTTGTTGAATAAACTTCACAAATCATGATGCATGTACTTACTGACTGCAAACTGAGACATATTTAAATTAGTCTTCATTCCTACTTGCTGAAAAATATCAAGACTTTCAATTCTAATGCATTTCTTAGTATAATCCTCATACACACAGATGATATCCAGATTGAGTCACACTCAGCAAAAATATTGCAAAATTATGAGTTGTATATGAAGCAGTAGAGTTGGGTTCTAGATCAATGCAAATGTTTTTGGGAGGAGGAGGCAGGAGAATTTATTTTTGTTGATGAATAGTGACATTCATTTCCTGATCAGTTACCTGGGTTAAGAGTGAAATTTATTGTATTGCTATCAATTGCTCCTTTCAGATCTGTCAATATTTGCTTTATGTACATAGGTGCTTTGATGTTGAATGCATATATATTTGCAATTGTTACATCTTCTTGTTGAATTGACCCTTTATCATTGTGTAATGACCTGCTTTGTCTCTAGAGACAAGATGCTAGGCATTGAGGAGGTTACCAAGATAAATAAAAGGATATAAAGGACCATTCCTTGAGAACTAGAGGTCAGATAACTCAGGAAACGCAAAATGAGCACTAGCACCACGGGCATTTTAGAGCAAATATCTTATGACTCATACTTTAGTGGATAGGAAGAGTTGATTCTGATATAAATATTTTCACTTCCTGAGCAGTGTCATCTGGATTCCACTATGTAACTGCCACTGTGAAGTAAAGCAGGCAAAGCAAGGTCAGAAATGGCAAACCTTGAATCCAAAGGTCCGGCCAAAATTCCCAACTCAAAGCATGAAAGGATAAAGAGAAACAAGAAAGGAAAAAGAGAAAGAGACTTTCTAGTATGCTAATATTGGTATAGCCTGAAAGGCCCCTTTCTCTCTGGATTTATTTTTATCTTAAGCAAGGACTACTACACTACTACACTACTGAGTACCTCTGAGAAGCTTCTCTTGGCTTCTTTTTTGCTCTTTCCCTCTGCAAACTTAACAACCACTTCCATTTATCATGCATCAACCATGTACAAGACACTATTGGGTACAATATATATATCATATTACATATAATGCCTAAATACATGATACATATTAGAAAGGCTAAATGCCCTGCTCTAAGGTATGAAAGTACTAAGAAGTGAAAAAGATTTGGAATCATGTTTGCCCCACTCTAAAGTCCAAGTCCCCTCCACTTGGCCATGATGTTTCTGCTAAAGGCAGGGAACCAAAGGCTAAGTTAAGGAAAATGAATCCAGATTTTATTTTGTAAACATAAAAAAAATCACCAATAGAATTGCTGATTTTTTTAAATGCTGGCATATTTTTGAAATTTGTATTGGAATTTAATACTTTTTATTTTGCAATTAAACTGTTAGAACAGCTCATCTAACAGCTGTTCCCCCCCGAAAGGAATACTCATTTTTACTACATAATTTTCAAGGAATAACTTCATTCTATATGAGAGTATAAAGATACCTGGATTCCTATTGTGTCAGGTTACCCTAAGTAAGTTGGTTTAAAAATAGTTTATGATTACCAAAAGAATTCATATTCCTGCTTCTCTCTCTCTCTCTCTTTAAATTTAGACACAGGGTCTTGCTCTCTTGACCAGGCTGGAGTGCAGTGGTACAATCTTGGCTCATTGCAGCCTTGATCTCCTGGGCTGAAGCCATCCTCCTGCCTCCACCTCCCAAGTAATTAGGACCACAGGCACACATCACAAGGCTGGGCTAAGTTTTAAATTTATTTTTTGTAGAGATGGGATCTTACTATGTTGTCCAGGCTAGTCTCAAACTCCTGGCCTCAAGCGATCTTCCCACCTCAGCCTCCCAAAGCGCTGGGATTATAGACCAACCCCTGTGCCTGGTCCCATGTTCCTGTTTTATCTTATTTGTTCATTAATAAAAGGGTGAAGAATCAGTGTGCATTTCTGTTTGAAACTACAGATGGAAAAATATGACAAAAAACAATAAAAGAAATTTTAGAGAAATTAATTATCCTTGTTTCAATTATATTCAAGGATCTCAACTGAAAAACAGGCCACAGTTATGAACTATGCTGATTTACTTATTTAATGCTGATTCTGTAGATAAACTGGGACTAACAAACCTAATCTGAATTTAATGGGACTCTATCATCTATTCAAAATTTTATCAATGAAATATCTGCCAGTCTTTATACAAGGTAGTAAATTTTACTTATGAACCAATATTGAATGCTAATCATTATATTTAATATAAACACTACAAAATATTTATGTAAGTGACTGAATTACAACTGAAGCAAGGATTTCAGATCTCTCATTGTTATCATAAAAAGAAAAAGCAATCCACTTCCCTAAAGCAGCTGAATTCATATTTCTTATCCATTTTCTCCTACAATTTGCTGAGTTTAGTTCTGCCTTTATCTTGGATTAGACTCTTTCAACATGTTTCTTGCTGTAACAGTCTAAAACTTATTTCAAATCCAAAATTTTTTATCAGAAATTATTTAAAATTATTTAAGAGGATCAAATGAGCTGGGTGTGGTGGCTCATGCCTGTAATCCCAGCACTTTGGGAAGCCGAGGCCGGCAGATCATGAGGTCAGGAGCTCAAGACCAGTCTGGCCAACATAGTGACACCCCGTTTCTACTAAAATTACAAAAATTAGTTGGGTGTGGTGGCATGCGCCTATAGTCCCAGGTACTTAGGAGGCTGAGGTGGGAGAATTGCTTGAACCTGGGAGGCAGAGGTTGCAGTGAGCTGAGACCATGCCATTGTACTCTAGCCTGGGTGACAGAGCTAAAAAAAAAAAAAAAGAGGAACAAATGGAAGGTACTAATTTCTTATTAAGAACTCAAATAGAACTCAAGTAGAGGCTGGGCTTGGTGGTCTGTAATCCTAGCACTTTGGGAGGCCAAGGCAGATGGATCACAAGGTCAAGAGATCAAGACCATTCTGGCCAACATGGTGAAACACTGTCTCTACTAAAAATATAAAGATTAGCTGGGGTGTTAGAGCATGTGGCTGTAGTCTCAGCTACTAGGGAGGCTGAGGAAGGAGAATCACTTGAACCCGGGAAGCGGAGGTTGCAGTGAGCTGAGATTGTGCAACTGCACTTCAGCCTGGCGACACAGCAAGACTTCGTCTCAAAACAAAACAAAACAAAAAAGTACTCAAGTAGAACAGAATTCCAGTAAAATATGGTTTATTTTAAAATTTTAGATAGATTACAAATCAAATAATCATTCCTTCAAACAGTGCAACATAGTATTTATCATTTATTAGTTTTTTTTTCTCAGAATATCAGCCTTATAAAGAGGATTCACAGTAGCTACATTTGAGCATCAGGGATGATTTAATGATTTTGTAAACATTTTGAGGCATGATGTATTTAGTAAGCTACAGAAGCTTTGGTAAAAGCTATCTTTAGAAATTATAATTGCATTATAGACATTTTGATACAAAGTGTTTTACACAGTTTGCTCACCAGGCAACAACATTTGGCAATCTAAAAAAGCCATATTGCCTCGCAATACACCGTACCTTCTTCGTCGTTTCTTTCTTTAGAACACATTTTCATTTTACATAATGTTATGGAAATTCATTCCATCTAAAATATACTATAACAAACTTTCCTATAAAAAACATCTAATAATATGCCCAAAGTTGATATTTATTTTTCAATTAAAATTGATAATATGTTCAATTAACTAACTTAAGAAAGCAAATAAAGTCCATGTATAATTGAAAAGTGTCAGTTTAAGCCATGTTATTACATTTCCAACATTTTTTAAAAAGCAAAAGATACTAAAACAATTTGACATCTGTAATGAACTCTTGCTCAGGCTAATGATGACTGTAATGGCTACAGGTATGCAAGTGTAATGGGAAGAAAGATGAATAATGAACATTATACTTGAGTTATTAATTTTCCAACAATCAAGAGCCAGCTGTTGTATAAGAAAACATTACAGAGCTTAACTTCCTATTCATTTCTGTTCCTTCCAATCAATCAAGTATTCACGGGATTCCATCAAGTCCTTGGCATTAGTCTAGGTTCTAAAGCACTCCTTTCCATACTACATTGTAAATGTTCTTTGCAAGCCTTCCTTACGCCCCACATTGTTGCAAAAATAAAGATGAATAAATAAGATATATGTAGTTCTTCCCTTTACAAGTTTACAGTCTTCTTGGGAATATACTCATAGACAACAAATTCAACATAATGTGAAAAATGCTCCCATGGAGAAATGTACAAAAGGCAACATAACAAAGAGAAAAGCATCATTAAGTTTGCCTGAGGTGTCGTGAGACACTTTATAGAGACAGCAGCATTTGGATTGCACTTTAAAGACTTATGGCCTATCAAAAAGGAGAGAAAGACAAATGAAACATTTCTTCCTGACCCTTTCATATCCTCACATCTATCTCCCATCTTAAATATGTAGTTCTAGATCCCAGTCACTGTCCCATAAACAACCTATGTTTCCTTGTCCCCTCCTCCTCTTCCATGTGGCTCACTGGGCAAACTCCAGTTGCCTGGCTTGTCTCCTTCTATGCCTGCGAAGTATCTGACTCTCTGAAGAAGACTAACTTTTCTGACTGGATTTTCTTCAAATGTGTAGCTTTCAACCTCACATAGGTGGTCAACACTGCCAGAAGATTCTAGGACAGCACCCTAGTCCATTCACTTTCCCACTCTCTTTCATGCTTTCTCTCATCTCCTCAAATCTCTAATATTTTCTACTTGTGCTCAGGTGATGACTCTTCATGCTTTATAGAGAACATAAAAGAAATCAGTTGAGAACATTTTCATCTTTCCACTCCAGGCCACCGATGTTTCCATGCTAGAAGAGTCCCTGCTTCTACGAACACCTCCTCCATTTGTTATCTATAGCCCATTCTCTCACCTCTTCAAGCATTTCTTCTGGTAATTATTTTCCTTTTCTTCTGCATCCTGAATTCCTTTCTTTCTACGGGTTCATTTCCATCAGCTTGCATGTATGCTCCACTATAATCTATCCTTAAAACGTCCTTTTCATGGCATGAGGTCCCTGTCTAGTTACTGACATCTCTGCACTGCTGCATCTTGCAGTTAAAATGGAAGAAATTGTGCTTGTTGTCTCTTTTTGCTAATCCCTGTTTGGTCCTCAACTACTCTAATAAGGCTGCACATAATGCACTACTAAAATAGCTCTTATCAAACTCCTCTCAATGACCTATATCTTGCTAATGGCAATGCTTAGTTTTTCTTTTCCTGTCTTAATTGACATCTCAGTAACATTTGGTACAATTGACTCCTCCCTCCCACATTTTTCCTAGACTTCTGTGGCACTACCTGCAGTTGGTTTTCTTCTTAACTCTCTGGCTGCTCATTCTCATAATCTTTTATAGGTTCCATTTCCATGCCCAAACTAAACGTTCCAAGCTCAATTCTGGCTCCTCATCTCTTCTCTATTTGTGTTCTCTCCATTGATCACTTCAAAGAGTTTCATAATTTTAAATATAATCCATACACTGAGGACTCTTAAATTTATATCTCTATCTCCCTGAGCAGATGATTTATGTATCCAGCTACCAACAGTTGATTGTCCAATATATATATCAAACCTTCCACTGCCAATATCAAATTCCCAATTCCCCTTATATACTACTATTCAAAGTTTCTCTATATTAGGAAATTGTGTCACCATACATCCAATTAGTTAAACCCATACTTTGAAAATGTGCCTCGATTCCTACTTTTTACTTCCACCATATATTCTGTCCATCAGCAAGAACCTACCTCTAAAATGGATCACAAATCCTCCCACTCACTGTCTCCCTAACTACAATCTTAGACAAAGTCACCAACATTACTCACCTTCACTATTGCAATCATCTCCTGATTGGTGTCCCTTTTTCACTTGCCTCCCTAAAATCTCTTTTCTGTAGAGAAGTCAGACTGTTTTTTTGTAAAAGCTTAGATCAAATCACATGTCTCCTTTGCTCAAAGTCTCCATGGCTTCCCATTAGAATACAATCAGAATACAATTCTAATTTCCCAATATGGCTCACAATAATTTTACCCCACTGTCCTTTCATATTCCTTCACCTTGCACTAAGCATGTTCAATGACTTTGGTCTTGTGCTCCTTAGACGTCTCAAGCTTGCTGCCACCACAAGTTTTGTACACCTACTTTTCTTTTTTTTTGGTTACTGTTTTTGCTCTTTTTCTTTCTTTACAAATTCATCATTCTCACCATTCAAATCTAGATGCAAACTGGACCTTGTCATAAAGGTTTTCCTGGACCAGCATAGACAAAACAACAAAAAACCAATCCCTCCAATCATTCAACCTCACCATGAACCCTCAAAACGCCAACTCTCTCTATAACATCATCCTGTGTTCTTCATAGCGGTTACTAATCCTATTCATTTATTTGTTTATATTTTATTATCTGTCTCCTTCCACCACACTTGAAAGTCATTGTGATGCAAGATCGGCTGCGAGAAACAGACCTCTCAGACACTGAACTAAGAACTAAGAAGGAAGAGGTGTTTATTATTACAGCCAGGAGGGAAGCTTTATGTTTTGTCTAAATGGCCAAGCTCGCCTAACAAAGAGAAGCTCTGCTTTTATATAGGCTTACACTCTAGATATTACACGTGAAAAGATCTTAGGTTTACAGCCTTAGAAATTACAAGTGAAAGGGTCTTGGATTTACAGTTTTAGAAATTACATGTGAAAGGGTTCTGGTCTCCGGATGGAGGAGTAGGGTGTTTAACTATAAACAATGTCTTCTGGAGGGATTCCCCCACACCATACCTGCTATCTATAGGAAGGTGATTTAGGAGGTGCCAGCTGGCCAGTCTTTTCTTCTATTGAAATGCAGTGTGGAGGTCCAGGGGGAGGTGATCCTAGATGCCTGGGTCTCCTTCCTCATCACCCACTTTGAGATCCTCACCATTTTATAATTAGTGAGAGGTCTCACTTTCATTCTCATTTTCCAGATCCTCTGAAGAAACTGATTGATAATGACGGATATAAAACATTTGTGATGTGGTTTTTCTGGTCTATTACAGCAGTAAAGGATTTCTTAGCCATTTAGAAGGACAAAGGGGGAAAACAGGGGAGTAGTAAACAAACACCCACTACTGTTATCACACTTATGATAAGGGTTTTTAATATTCCCAAGGCTGAGGACCAACCTTTAAACAAGAACTCAGGGTTGAATTTATGCCATACCTGCACAGGCACGTGTGCTAGTTTGGTTATATTCTTAACTGCATGACCCTGGTCGTTTATGTGCAGGCAGCAGTTGGTTAGTTTGAATTTTTTACAGACTTCTCCTTTAGCTGCCAGCAAATAATCTAAGGCCAACAGGTTCTGATAAATGGCATTTCTCATTTGAGTTTCTTGTCTGGCCAAAATGAACAGAGCTTTGCCCATTTTATTAACAAGTATTTTCAAGGCAGCCTGCAACTGGATGATCTGATTAAGTGCATAGATAGGAGTCTGGTTTCCCCATGAGCCATTCTCTGTCTCTGTGGCCAGCGTATAGTACTCAATAATTCTTTCTGGTGGCCACTTATTATTTTCCCATTTACCTATCTTTAGACTTCTTTTCTCCTGGGTGGAGTGGACTGGATGTCCTAACAGCTCACCTGTCTTAACAGATTATAGGAAAAAAGAAGGCTTAATGATGCCTATGACACAGCTACCCGTTCATCTTTCAGGCAGCTGTGTGTGTGCTTTATGTCTACATATCCAATACAACCCAGAGGGGCTGTCCAGTCTCTCCGGTACCCAGGATGATTCCAAGCATCCCGTAATTTTGGAAATTTTAGGAGAGGGTTCTTTTCTGTAGAGTTTGAGCTTCACCAGGTTGCAGTGCCCACTGTTTCATTATACAGTCGCTGACCCAAGCAGCTAAGCTTCCCTACTGGAACAGTGAAGGCTGTTCCTTCTTTGGCCAAACAGTATTGTCCAATAATTCAAACCTTTAAAACCAGAAAGTGCTGTTTTAAACCCTTTGAACCGAGGTCAGTTCAGGGACAGGGTTAGAGGGTAATAACTCACGGGCTTCCCATGGCCACCTGTCACCCATAGTCGTCCCTCCACATACACAGCAAGAAGTGAAAGTGAAGGAATGGACCACATTTTTAGCAAATTGGAGGAACAAGTTCTTTGTCTTTTTCGGAAGTTCTGGCACTGGCTTATTTAATATACCATAAAAGTGCTGGTACACTGGCCAGGCTGAGCGTTTTTGGATTTTTCCCTGAATTTGGATACTGACTCCGGAGTCAAGCCTTTTCCCATTATTTTCTAGCATTACACTCTCCCCTTTTTCTCATTTAGGGTCTTGGGGTTTTGTGATTATTAATTCTACTGGGTTACAATGTCCTGAGACACAAGGGACATTACTCCCTGGAATGGTGTCTCTCCCTTTTACAAGATGAACGGGATTATTTGTATTATTTTTCCAAGTGGCCCAGATGATGCATGACCCAAAGATGCAATTACTGCACCAGTAGGTTCTCTGGCAGATATACTTATGTTCTTTTGCATAACTTTATTCCCCTCTGAGGGAACCACAGCCCACCCCCCCATTGGAATGATAGGCATTGATGGCTGCACAGGCATCAATTGAACAGTAGAAAATTTTTATATCCTCTGGCACCTAGAATACTGTCTGACACATATTAGGCACATGACCAATTAAAGTTATTTTTAACTGACTTGTTCATTATATAAAGTGAGAACCCATCAGTATGTCTTCAGAGGCACAAACTTGCAAGTCATATTTAGGGAATTAAGCAGGGAGTGGTAGGAGGGAAGGTTGGGGTCAGATTGTGAAGAGCCTGGAATGCCATGTTTTGGGGCTTAGATATTATTGTATAAATAACAGGAAGCCAAAGATTTTTCATTTTACATTCTCTCTTAAGTAAAGCTTTTAGATATTAGGTCTTCTTTTTATAAAATGAAAGTATATATTTTAAAATGCATTTTATATTTTACCATGTATATCCATTTTGATGGAAGCAATAATTTAAAAGATGCTCTTTAAGATTACATTTAGTATAAGAAATGCTGTTCCATTTTCTTTTGAAAATTCTGTGAAACATTTAAGCAAAATGAAGTTTTTGCTTTTAGAAATATGTTTAATTAAGATGTATTTCAGTATAATCCAGAGTCAATAGATAGCCTTAATAACATTTTACTGTAATTAAAATAAAAAATAATTCATTTATCTATAGTGCCACTGAACATTTCCTAAATAGAGAATGTTGTCTTCACTTTTTAACCAGTTCATATGGCATAAGATTTTTTATCCCATCTTTTTAGAATAAACATAAATGTAAACAGCTAATGGTTGATAAGAGTCATAGCTTTTTAATCCAATTAGTTTTATTTCTAATCTTGCTGATAAAATTATAGTGCATTTATTTTATAACTAGAAAAGATTGCTGTTAAGTAGTAAATGTGAACAGGAGTCCTTTTAAAGTTACAGGAAAAGGTTAAGTTTAAAGCAAAAGGAATAGAAATGCAATGTTGTTAGGTAAAGTCTTGGGGTATATACAATATAAACAGTATAAAACTAAACACAATGGAAAAAGTAATTTGGAAAGAAAACGATAATTTTTAAAAATCCTTGAAAAGACAAACTAAAACCCCATATTACCAAAAGGAAATACAAAATGTGCATCTAAAGAAATTAATACCATGAAGTTAATTTCTTATGTGAATTTTTATTTTTAATATTGCTCAGACACTTATCTTAAATGTCACAGAAACTGTGGCAAACTATAGCAATTTAGAAATATTCCCCCTTGCATCTGTTCGACAGAAAAGCGAGCTTTTTAAAGATGTATTTTGCATATTGAAAGACCTGAAATAACCCTGACTTGAATAGAGAGGAGAGAGAAGACCTGAAGAAAGCAGAAAATCTATGGAGAGTTAGATCCATTTCAGCTGTTTTAATGTGCCTTATTGAACTAACTATCAATAATAGGGTAGTTTATTGTTTTCTCATGAAGAGTCCTTTTTAAAAGTAAAAATCAAAGCATGGGTGGCAGGAAAATCTTTCAAGAGGCTATAATAAAATATATCTGGTGAAATTCAGAGTTATTTTTAATTTTTTTGCACCTACCAAAATATCATAGAAGAGAACCTGGTGAAAATCAATCCCTCAATAGCTGTTACGTGTCCACTGTTGCAGAGACTGTGCCGTTCCAAAATCTGCAGTCGGGTAGGGAAAGAGCACTGCTCTGCAGCTGCTTATTTGACAGTTGAACTATGGAGTTAAAGTTTCAGATAACATATTCAAGATAACAACAACAATAACAAAAAACCATCACTGAATTAAGCTTATTATATTTCTGAGTAAAACTATAATTAGATCCAAGTTCCCATGGAAACTTTGCCTTGCAAAAACTCAAGAAGAATTTCTAAGCTACCACTCTGAATGCCAAATCTATGGCTTATTTCATGGTGAAAGTGGTGGGAAAGTTAAGAGATAATTTGAAGTTTTTCAGACAGAAAAAGGGAATGTCTCAAGAAAGATGCTTAGAGATATAAAGGTGCATTGTATATTGGATGTAGCAGAAACCCCATAAGATGCTGAAAGTGTTGGGAAGCAATAAAGCCAGAAATGTTGACTCCAAGCTATGATGGTTCTTGACATTTTGTCTTCTGAAAGCTGTGAGCAGTCATTCTGAGCTTTCAAACTGACATGTGCCTCGGTATGTGAAAGCTCTCACAACAATAAGTAAGATGTATTCCAAGGGTAGAGATGAAAGAGGTATTATTCAAGGCACAGGCAAGTGTTATTGAGAAGCTCAAGTAGGGTATGAACATGCGAAGGGAAGAGTGCTTAGATGTGACATAAGTTGATGGCTGATGATTTGTGACTAGTAGGAGAGGAAAATAAGATGGAATTTTCTACTTTCTGTGATTCTACAGGTCATGCTGTCATTAGGCAGTGTATAATAAAATATAGGTTTTTAAAAAATTTGGTTTAACCAAGTTTGGTTTTGTTATGGATGGTGGGTGGAAAAGAGCAACAAGGATGATTTCCATTTTGACATGTGGTGAATATTCCACTTGAAATTGTGTATTGGAATATGGAATTGCAATTCAAGTAAAAAGTTCAGGTTGGAAATAAATGTTTGCAGCTCATGAGCACAGAGGTGATGCCTGAGACCACAGCAGTGTACCTGTCAACTAGGTTGTTTGTATATTTTCTGGCCTGAGACACTGAGACAAAAGTCAATATTAGTATGACGTTTCAGAACGTTCATTTAGTAAAGATACGACATTTATTTAGAGACCATAAAGGATATAACAAAAATCCACAATAATGAATTTATAAAATACATGAAGATATAAACAATGGATGTATGCCTTTCCTAATCCTTGTTGAGTGTTAATTTCTATCATGTGTTTTAGTTGCTAAGTTCAATATTTGCTAAAGAAGCTACAAATTTTAAAGGCAGAAAGTCTTTAAGAATTAATAACTATATCATTTAGCTAAACATTTTATGTATTTTTCATTGAGGATGACAGAAAATGAGTTGTGTACTTTTCATTACAGTACTGCTGGCAAAGTAAGAAAGGTACGTTAGCATCACACATTAATTTTTAAGAATTTATTATAAAAAAACTAAAAATAACATTATTTCATTCATAATAAGATATTTTTATGAGATGAAAAATATCTAGCACTCATGCCAATCTTTTCTTGCATACACCCAAATTTTCTAAGTGCCAGTGTATACTAAATTTATTTGAAATGTTTCCTGGGTCTAAATGATAATAAGCCTTATTTTCATCAACTCTTACCCAAAATACATTTCCCAGCTTAAAAGAGGTAATGATATCCAGCACTCTTTACAAATAAGGACATTGAGATTCAGAGAAGGTAAATAACTCATAAACAAGCAACAAGGGCCTTTTGACTGCAAAGTATATTCCCACTCAACTACTTTATAGCTCTTCTCAGCAAAACAGAATAAGAGTGTGGGCTAATTGTTCCGCTAGAGACTAAGCCTCCGAGATCTTATAAAAAACTGAAACTGGGTGCTTTCAGCCTCCTGTTACAGCAGGCAATTTTCATCCTTTGGTAAACTAATCATCAGGGATCAGAGTAGCTATTGTTTGAAGTACTCTAAAAAGAGAAATTTGAATACCATGGTGTTACTTGGTTATTGTGACCTGCGACAAGCTCCTCCTGTTCTTGACACATCCTTAGCTAATCGTAATATTATCATTCTTAATTTCATGTTAAGAGTATAAGTTTAAAAAGAAATACAATTAGTTCATAAGGCAGAACTAAGTCTTTCTTTTGTGAGTCTATGGAAAGCAGATGTTTGATATTTTACAAGTGACTCTAATAATTACATTGTTATAATGCCTTATAATTCATAGAATACTTTTAAATATAGAATGTCATAACTGTCCACCAATTTCACTTGAATTGAAAATATAGCACCAACTGAGAAGAAGTAAAGAAAATATCTGTTTCTATGTACAGTTATGTAAAAGCAGAGGGCACTAATGTGGTTTCCCTTGGTTAGCAAGCTTGTCAAAGTGGGGATTTTGAAAAAGACAGTCCTGAAGAGGATGATACCATGGGTTTAGCAAAAACACTGTGCCCTGTAAATTGATATAAATTGGTAAAAGCATAAGGTAATATGATTATACAATCACACAGCATCCAATTATGTATTACAGTTATAAAATAGAATTACAAATACAGAGTTAATAGAAACATCAAAAAGGTATTTTGTAAGCTGTGCCTGACAATGGAATTTTCATTACAATGGCACTAAGGAACATTTTGATGTATTTCATTAAGATAGCTAGTAGGGTAGCATAATGCCAAGTGAGATAAATTCATTAATAGGTCACTGAAATGAGAATGGAAACATGACTCAGTCACACCTGTCCAGTTTAGAATACATATTAATCTATGAGCTTTCTTCATTATTTTGATAATGATAACTGGTATTAAACTAGATAACAAAGAAAGGAAGAATTTTAAAAAAAGAAAACATGGCAAATCTATATTTCCGATAAGCCTGCCTATGGAGTAATCTGATCAAAAAAGAATAAGTGAACTGGTATAAGAAATAAAAACATGGTATTTCAAAATGAATAGTTTAGAAATTTGCATTATAATTATAAATATATAGCATTTATTGCCATTTAGGTTAGGGAAAAAATACACAATGCATATATTACTCAATACATAGAACCTTACTTCTAAAATGCTGATTTTTATAATTATTTAAGCATTTTATTTGTTTATTTATTTGAGAGAGGGTCTCACTTTGTTGCCGAGGCTGGAGTGCAGTAGATGATGATCAGAGCTCACTGCAACCTCAACCTCCTTGGCTCAGGTGATCCTCCCACCTCAGGCCCTTTGTAGCTGGGACTACAGGCACACACCACCAATCCCAGCTAATTTTTAAAATTTTTGTAATGACAAGTCCTCGCTATGTTGCCTAGGCTAGTTTCAAACTCCTGGGCTCAAGAGATTCTCTTGCCTTGGCCTCCCAAAGTGCTGGAATTATAGGCATGAACCACCATGCATGGCGTTAGCATTTTAGTATGTAAGTGCAAATTCTTCCCTTTACCTCTATATTGACAAATATTTCATACAGTTAATAATTTTATCTGTGTTAATAGTGCTTTTATCTTTATTTTCAAAGAATTTATCTTTGAAACTATATTTCTAAAATACTTTTTTACGTTCCCTTTGTTATATTGGAAGATAGTACAGCTCTTACGGAAAACAGTATGGTAAGACATAGTGAATAGTTCCTTAAAAAAATTTAAAATAGAACTATCATATGATCCAGTCATCACACTTTTAAAGGTATGTCTAAAAGAACTGAAATCGGGATCTTGAAGAGATGTCTGCACTCCCATGTCCATTGCATCATTATTCACAATAGCCAAGATATGGAATCAACCTAAATGTCTAACAACAGATGAATGAATAAAGAAAATGTGGTATGTATATATAGAGTGGAATATTATTCCACCTTAAAAAAGAAGGAAATCCTGCCATATGTGACAACATGAGTGAACCTGCTAAGTGACATAGGCTAGTCACAGAAGGACAAATACTGCACGTTCCACTTACACAAGGTATCTAAAATGGTCAGACTCACAGAAACAGCATCAAATGATGGCTGCCAGGGGCTGAGGGGAGGAGGGAATAGGGAGTTGTTCAATTGGTATAAAGTTTCAGTTACACAAGATGAACAAGTTCCAGACATCTGCTGTACAACATTGTGCCTGTGGTTAACAATACCGTATTGTATGCTTAAAAGTTTCTTAAGAGAGTAGCTCTCATGTTAAGTGGTCAAGTAGTTTTAACACAGTAAACAATAAAAGCTAAAAATCAAATTGCAGAACACAATACAAAATAAAGTGACTTTTTTTATTGAAACAGTCATAAAATTACAAAAAAGTTTAAAAACTAAAAATCATGTTTTTTCTGAATTACTTGAGAGTAAACCACAAGGCTGATGTTCCATTGCTCCCAAATACTTCGGTGAGTATTTCCTACACACAAATGTTCCACACAACCAAAATACAACCATCCAAATCAGAAAATTAATAGTGATACATTGCTACCATCTAATCTCCAAACCCAAATTTTGTGAGTTGTCTCAAAAACGTCCTTGATAGCAAAAGGACCAGTTCAGAATGACATTACTTTTAGTCTCTTCAGTTTTCTTGAATCTGTAATAGTCCTTTAGTCTTTTTTGACTTTCATGATCTAATATCTTTCCTTAACAGTGTGCAGCTGTCAAGGTAGCTCTGGCTTTAATTTACATATATAATTTAAAGTGAATCTTTTTGGAAGGGTATGTCCAGTTAAGGTACAATGTATTGGGATCTTCTGAAAGTATATTTATGTTGTGTACTCGTCCTTAGGTGTTCACAAAGGGGATACTACAGAGTTCCAGGACCTTTGTTTTCAGGGGCAAAATCACTCAATAAAAGCAATGATGCCTAAGGGATAAAATCATATAAATAATGGATACACCATTTACCAGCTATCTAGCATATATAGTTTAGTAGTTTAAAAGTATCATTTATGCTTGTACTTGGGAAAATTTTCTCTTAAATAATTTATTAATAATTTCTACTATGGGAAATTAAAAAACTTTATAGATGATAATGAAATCTAGTCTTATGAGCAACACAAAATAAAATTTACTCTATAAAATTTTATCTTCTTAAAAAATTCTTCTTCAATGAACATACTAGAAATAGTTATATGACTAAAATTATCCATTTGATGAATTTGATCCCTAAACTTGGGAGGGTCCTCTTTTTGGTGCTCTACATTAGGTTTTTTTTTTCTTTTTTGAGATGAAGTATTGTTCTGTTGCCCAGGCTATAGTGCAGTGGTGTGATCTTGGCTCAGTGCAACCTCTGCCACCCAGGTTCAAGTGATTCACCTGCCTCAGCCTCCTGAGTAGCTGGGGTTACAGGTGCATGCCATCACGCCTGGCTAATTTTTGTATTTTCAGTAGGGACGGGATTTCACCATGTTGGACAAGCTGGTCTCAAACTCCTGACCTCAAGTGATGTGCCTGCCTTAGTCTCCCAAAGTGCTGGGATTAAAGACGTGAGCCATCGCTCCTGGCCAATACTAGGTATTTTGATGTTGCTTATTTTACATAAAACGCCAAATTTTCTACGTCTAGGTGAAAATAAGAATGTGTATATTCACAATAGGCTATTAGTATACTGAAAATAGATACAGCTTGAATTTTGGATTAATACTTTTCTATATTCCACAGCTATTTTTCAGATTCTCAGAAGGGTCAACGACCCAAAAGATATTGTCACTACTTCAGATTTATCTTTCTACTTTGAACTTCTACCAACAACTCTTAGCATTTCTCATCTACCAAATCCATCCACTTTCCCAATTTTGAATATGTTCATCAGGTTTTACTGTATTTATTGATATTGCCCCAGTAATTCTGTTGGAGTATATTTGAAACATTCCTCTTAGTTAGCGTTTATGACAGCAAAGTGAGGTATCATGCTTCATGCCTTGTGCATCAAGAGACATGAATATTCATGTTACCTTAATTTATGTTTCCTTTTCTTCATATTACTTCATAGTTTCATAATTAACACATGCATTTACATAATATATTTTAGCTCTAGTTGAAGCAAAGTTAGTCATGGCCTTAATAAATTATTAATGAATGAGGCCTTATTTTAACTTTAGGGTATTGGAAAAAATTTTCACACACATATGGAACAGTTTTATTTAAAGTTAAAACCCACCATTATTACCAGCCACTTATATCATGTTATGTTACTTCTGTGGAAAATATTTCTAAATTTCATTTAAAAAAAATTGTTCTTATTCCTTCATTTTTATCTTGATATATATTTTGTTTCTTGATGAAATGTGACACATTTTAATGAAAAGCAAATAAGTTATACTATTTTTACATTTTATTTAGTTGTTATAAATATTATTTTTCTTAATATGAAGTTATTTTTCTCCCTGTCATGTCTGAACTATTACGCCTAAATTGAAACCATCTAGAGAGAGAGAAAATGTGTGTAGGTTTATAAGATCCAAGTCTGGGCTACCAGCTATTGAGAAAGCCCAATCATTTGTCCTTGTCTGACTTCATGCTGTTCTCCAAAGACTAATCTGATTCTAATGTTTGGCTTCCCATATAATTTTCTGTGGAGAAAAATAATCAAGTGACGCAAAATGTCAAGGTCACATGACAGACACTTGTCATTTCAAATCCATAGCTCAGCATTCTGGTTTGGAATGTCTACCGTGTGTAAGGCACTGGAGAGTCTGCAGTGACCAAGTGGAAATAACCTCTCATTAATTAAGGAGCTTATACGCTCTTGAGGAGATAATCTCCAAGTAAACAAAGAGTCAAAATCATACAGAGAGTGGTAAGTGCTATGATGAAAATCAAACATAACAGTAAAATGGTATAAAGAAGAAGGGAGACTATTTTATATGATATAACTGGGGAAGGCCCCCGAGGAAGCAATATCTGAAGAAAGACATGAATCATAAGGAAGGCCTAACCAGGCAAAGATGTGTGGAAAGAAAATTCTTGACAGCGTAAAGCCTCCAAAATGGGAATACACGTGTTTTGTTCAAGAGGAACACCAGTATAGTTGGAGTTCTGGGAAATAGAGTGTGCTGTGCTAAGATAAAATCCCCTGTGCATTTGATTTGTGTGAGTTAGTCTCCTGCATCTGATGCATCTAGTGAATGTCAGCATTGAATGTCTAGACCAGCAATGCTGAGAACCAGACCTGTAGTAGGAACCTCTACAATGGACTCCATTAATCCCTGTCTCTGGGTATTTACAGTCTTATGTTGTTTTCTTCCATACTTTGGAAGAAATGGTCCAGATTTGGTCTCTGTGATCAATGGCATATGGTAGACATCATAGTTTATCACTTCTGAGATTAGATTATAAAAGACCAAGGCTTCTGAATTAGACACATACTCTCTCTCTCAAATCACTTGCTCAGAAGGAAGCAAGCAGCCACATTGAAAGTAGCCCTATAGAGAGGCACATGTGAGCTTCTATAGGAAAAAAATGGAAAGCCTCCAGCATATCACCAGTGAGAAATCCATTTGCCAACCACCGCTTGAGTGAGATTTGAGGCAAGCCCTAGTCCATTCAGGCATCATGAGACACCCTGAGACAGCATCACTGAGAATCCAGCCTCTCTTGGATTCCTGACCCTGGGATACTTTTACACAAACAAATGAAGAAAGCAATACATAAGCAAACAATGGATTGGTTTTCCCTTGACACCCAACATTCATTTGAATTCTCTCTACCATCTCCACATTTTCTGACTATCCTTCAAAAAACATAATTAAGAAGATAATTCTTCTATAAGGAAAAACTGTATCATAGAATCTAAAAATTTTTCCTTTTGGCAATCTAGTTATTTTCAGATGTTCACTGTCTCCTATTATTACAAATAATAAAGACTTGACTGTTTCAATGAGTTGTAGGCAAATGCATATCCAAAGAACTTAATTGTATTATTCCTTGATATATTTAGAAGAATGATCATAAACATTTTAAGGAAACTTATAATACGAATTCCTTTTTCTAACTGAAAAAAATGATCCTAGAATTTGCATACATCAAAGTGTCTTTATCAGTTTGCTTAAAGGATATACATCTTAATGCATGCAATATTATAATTCTTACACACATTCACATTTTTCACAGATTGCTAGGCATATAGACTTAAGATAAAAGATGAAAAGAAGAGAACATAACTAACAATCCAACATCTTGTTTGTATCCCTAAGGAAATCATGAGTTATCTCTTCTCAGAATAATTATTGTAAAACTAAAATTATTTTTCCTAAAACTATGTTTTTACCTCTATTTTTATTGGGAGTGCAAAATAAAGGATACTATAATATTCTCACGTAGCTTTAAGTTATAGATATAGACTGGTGATCAAAAGGTATAATACATAGTGAAAACAAAGTTTATTTTTATTCAAAGAAGAATTTCTTTCTGTAATTCTCATTCTGCAGACCCCAAACTAAAGTTATCTGTATTTTATGTCTGAATTTGGTTCTTTAGATTTTTGTCTGTAAGTTATAAAATGAACACACTAGATTGCAAGTAATTTTGAAAATATTTCTTAAAATGTAAAAGCTGTAACAGCTATATAAGTTATATGTATATGAGTCTATCAAAGAGACCCAGCATCAGTTCTAATATATCTTTACAACATTTTTCTATGTCCAAAATGGTTTATACATATTATTCTATTTATTTTAATTCTGTTTAATACTGGGCCACAATCTCGAAGACTGCACAATACCCCAGTACCAATTATTGTTATTATTGTTCCTCATTACTCTGATTTATTCATACAGCTACCTCATATAAAGGCCATGATATCAATCTATATCAGGTTTTAACTTATATTTAAGATTTGTACTTAAAAATATATTTTAAAACCTAACAACCTGTGTCAGGTTTATTTTATACTTCAAATCAAAGCCATTATTTGAGAACAGAGGGAAAAGGATTCTCCTCTGCATATCCAATATTTTCTCCTTGACCTAAATGTATACATTTAGATGAAGGGGACAACTGCTTTTCTATCTCGGTTTAGCTTCCAGTTAGTCATACTTCCACTTACTTTAAATGTGGCAGACAAAAGCATGAGGGATGGACACAGTGGCACTAGATGCATTCACAGGAAATTTCCACTTGAACAAAATACCCTCAACCATATTTCCGCCTGTTTACACCCCCAACCTGGGAGGGGAGCCCTTGGGTTAGGCACATACCCAATGCTTTAGCTTAAAGAAAGGCATTATTCAAAAGTGCAAGATGGTGAAATATGTAGACATTTCCTCATTTCTATGCTCACTCTTTTTCTTCTCTTACAGAGGATTAAGTAGGTGTTTTATCTTTATGCATATATTCAAATAAAATCCATATCATTACTGAAAGTTATTTTCATAATTGTGTCATTATATTGCAATGACACAATTTTAATATATAATCTCATACATAAAATGCACTTGAAGGTATACTGTTGATATATTAGTCGATCTAGTTTGCTTAGAAAAAGGATTTAATAAGTAAAAAATAAGGTTACATTTTGGTTCAGCAGATGAATCTAAGTCCTATTGAAATGTTTAAAAAATTAGTCACTGTACTCAATATTTTTCTCTAATACTGCAGAAAGGTGATAATAGCAACACAGTACTTTAAATATTTTAATCATAATCTATATAAGTCATACTGATTTAATCAAGTAAAGAACCCATTTAGACTTTCAAAAATAATTGTTTCTGTATAACACAAAATTCGACTGTTAACACATGAATAAGGCAAAGCATTTTCTTATGGTAAACAAAGCATTTTCTTTTGGTAAACATTGCATAAAATTTTAGGGATTAGTTTTTACTTTAAAATATCCTATATTTTTATATAAGCCAAATTTTAAATAAACTAGTAAAAAGGAACAATTTGCAAGAATATATAACTTTTAGCCAAACCACTTTATGATCTCTTGAAAAATCTTAATCTTTTTTCCTAAAAATTTCTGGCATATTCTTGATTTAAAAACTGAAAGATACACTACAATCCATAAATTAACTTGAGGAATTAAGCATCCTATTAAGTTGAACCTTATGACACTATTGTTTTTAGCTATAAGAATGACAGTTTCATGTTTTAGTGCAATAATTTTCTGGCATGTATCTTCAGCCATGAGAAGAAACTTAAGTGAACTCTTTCTACCTTTACCTGTAATTACAGTTTGATAAAACAGGATACATTCTCATGTAATATCAATCTTTTATAGTATACTATATGTTTTAGCCTTTAGGAAAATGTGTAGACAAATTAACTCAAAGTGACAAAACACAGACAAAATAGAAGTAGTTATTTTTCTTACTAGCAAAAAAAAAAAATCAGTTCAAAATTCAGAAAATACACAGTCACTTACTTTGGTAGAGTTTTCAAGTGATTTTCTCTTAACTCCAAGATCCGCAATTTGACAAGTCTACAGAAATGAATTTTAAAAATTTCCTCTTAGTATTTCTGTCTAAAAAATTATTGAATAAGATCTAGTATTTGGTAGCACTATAGGGTGACTATAGTTAACAATAATGTATATTTAAAAATAACTAAAAAATAGAATTGGAATATTTCTAACACAAAGAAATGATAAAAGCTTGAAGTGATGGATACCCCAATTACACTGATTTGATCATTACACATTGTATGTCAGCACTAAACTATCACATGTACCTCATAAATATATACAACTATATGTATCCGTAATAATCAAAAATTAAAATAAAATTTTACTATGGTAAACTATCATTATCACTATCCAAACAGCTATGTCCAAATTTTTTTTCTATGGTAATACATTTTAAATAAATATACATATTGATTATGATAGTTACATCAACATTGGGCAATGAGAAATATCATTTTCCTAAAATTAACTGAGATATTTTAAAGGAATCTTTGGATTCCAGCATTCTAAATTTCATATGTTTTATAAAAATATATTTGTTGTTTAATTTCATGCATTAATAGGTAACTGAATGTATACTAAAGACCATATGCTGTGTTCACTGGAATATGGCAATAATTTCCCTCAAGAGACTATAAATGAACTAAAAAGCAAATACTACAGCATAGAGTTAAAAAACTGGGACTTTGTAGAAAGGTAAGTCTGTGTGAAATCCAGACTCTCATATTCTGCCTCTGTGACACTGGGCAAATTAACCCCTCTTAATTCAGTTTTCTCATCTACAAGTGTACCCCTCTTAATCCAGTTTCCTTATCTATAAGTGTATGACAACAGTATCAAATTAAAGCATAATTTCTGGTATAAATTTTAATAAGAATTGGCAATTATTATTTTCATTAATTACACAATGGGAGAAGTGCTGCAATATACCATATTTCATTGACTCTAAGGTGCACATTTTAACATTTATGAAAAAGTTACGCATTTAAAAATCTGTCATATCAACTGTCCTCTGACAATGCTGGGGTGGGGGAAATCAAGTGAAGAGAATGAGAGGTATTCATAGTTTCTGTTGCTTGAGTAACATCTGTGATTAGGAATGTATTTCATACTTAATTACTTGTTAAGTTTTGTAGTCTAGGACACACTATTGTTACTCATGTCCATATTCAATGTTAAAATGCACCCAAATGAGGGTACTTTAGAACAGATATTAATTGGATTCTCTGAATTCTTAATGTTTCGGAAAATATTTTACTATTTGAAGTTTTTTATCTACCATCTGTTATATTTACTGTGCTTTTAGGTTTTCCTGTACATCTCTTTCCCTTTCTTTTTTTTTTTTTTGCCTCCTATGAAGCTTTTAATTTTAATCTTACAACAATTAATCTATATAGAAAATAAAGTGATCCAGTTCTTCAGAGCATGGGTATATTGCTAGTAAAGGAGACTTCTTAAACATTTGTCTGTCTCAAATCTTGTCAACAATTATAATAGTATGATATTTTGTACTGATTTTGGCTTATAGGAACATAGAATCTCAGGTTTTAAAAGGAATTTTAACTGTCCTCTTGTTAAACTATCCAGTTGAAAGTTAAAGACCTTTTTAGGTTATAATAATAAAATAGAGCATATTTTTGTAGGCATTTTATGTAAAATTAAATTCTATTTCCAAGTGGTTTTATTATTAGTATTATGTTTTTCACTTGCCCAAATCTTTTCCTCACATTAGGACTACTTAAAGAAAAGTGACAAAAGTTCAAGGAAAAAATGTACCTTAAGATAATAATTAAATATTTTCGGACTTGATAAATCCAAAGTATACTATAATGCTGTGGTTAGTACCAGAGGGGCAATGTTAGTTTCTATGGATGAATGATGAAATGCCAATTCATTTAGAAGCCAGGCGATGCTCTTTGGACACTCTGTGAATTTTAAAACTGCCCAAGAATAAGCTGTTTATAAGTATTGTGATGGTGTGATCTGCAAAAGTAAGGGAATCTGGCAAATGTTGATGTACTGTCAGTGTGTAAACGGAGGCTGACCCATGTTAAGTGACTTCATTATTCAACTGAGTTCTCAATGTCCTGTATGAGCTTCAGTCAACAGATTGGTGTCAAGTTATACCTACTCTATTATTTGAACAATTTCAAAGATGATAATTTACATAAATGCATTGACAATAAACTTAAAAATGTCCTAGCTTTTAAGATATATCTTTTGCACAAAAAGTTCACTGTAGAACACCTGGGAAATATTAAAAAACATGTCAAGATGACAATAAAAATTATCCATAATTTTACTTCAAAGGTACCCAGTCTTTTATTTCATACAGATTCATATTCATATTGGAAACATCTTAAGAATTTTTAAAAAACACTTACCTAAGATAACATTATTAATTACTACATGGTATCATAATATGGATAAACCATAATATATTTAACCAATGTCCTCAGATGTGTGATTCCACTTTTTTCACATTGTAATTAACAATAAACTTGTCCATAAATCCTAGTGGGGTATCTGATAATCGTAACAGACATGTCTAGAAATGATTTACAAAGGCAACAGTTGTAAATATTTTCAAAGGTTTTAAAAGCATACTGCCACGTATGAAGGTCATAACATTCTGCAATCCTATCAGAGAGCATGAGATTATCTCTGTTTTAGTTTTTGCAATATGTTAGAACATAAAGGTCTTTTACTGTTGTTTTAACTTGTATTATATTTATTATTTGTGAAAATAGACATTTTTCATGTGTTCACTAGCCGTTTATATGTGTTATTATAAATTGCTTTTTTCTTGTAATTCAACCATTTTTCCTCTAAAATCTTTGTTTTCATACTTATATGTAAGAATTCTTTATGTGTTAAATATGTAAACAATTTGCTTTTCATATATAATGGAACTATTTTTCCAGTTTATTGTTTTACCTTAATTTTTTGATTATCTGATATTTTATGTTAAAAGTATATAAGTCATCATATCTATCCATTTATGGTATTTTTCTTTGCTTCTCTGCCTATAAAGATATTTCTCAACCAGAGTCATAAATATTCATCTCTTCCCCCCCTCACCTGATCATTTCTGGCCTTATTGTTTTTATATTCAACTCTTTAATTCATCTAGAATTTATTTGACTATTAATGTCATGTAAAGGCCTAATTTTACTTTGCTTTTTGCAAAAGTTTCATTAATTAACACTTTCATTTACTGAATAATAATGAGGCCTATCTTTAACCACAGCTGTCACTTTTGAAGTCTCATCAACTGGTGCTGGTAAAGCACTTACCTAAGGTGAAATATAATTGCATAATTTAAATTTCTTATTCTTACCTTCCAAAATTGGCTGGAAGAAATTCAAGAAAGGCGTCATTCAGGTAGAGCTGGGTCAGGTTTAGGAGCTGTGTGAAGCCATCAGGGAGTCTAAAAAGGAATTAAAGTTTTAGTCACTGCATTGATGTTGCTATAGAAGCAGAACAAACATATATATCTCTGAGGAGAAAAAATAGAAACGTAATAGATTTTTCAATTCTCCTTTGGTATTACAGTAATGAAAGAATTTATTGAGCATGTTGTTACAGTTCGAAAATTTTGCCTGTTATTAAAGTAAATAGCATTTATCCACCTCCATGCTACTCTCCTATATTAATATTTATGTCACTGCTAAAATCAGCAACATCATCTCTTATTGCTGGCCTGACTTTATGCATACCAGCCAAGACATTTTTCATGGAGATCTCAAGTTGTTTGGATTGTTTGTAATTTTAAAACTAATGTTTCTTTTTCCACAGAATATTCACATATATAGTCAGGCAAGAGTACCCCGTTACTGTTTCACTTTATTAAAATTTGTCTACAATTTGTTACAGCGATGACTAAAGTTGCCCAGTATGAAAAGGGAAGAAGTATGTTGCTACCTTAACTAATAATTTCTTTTAATGCCTGTTCAACATGTATGTAAATCATGATTCAAATTGGTCTAATTCATATTTATTAAAAATGAGAAAGGACACTGAAAAGATAATTAAACAATCATAAAGCTATAAACTGCATCAAAAAATTAAGAAAATAATGTTCAGGAAGTTTCAGAAATTAGATGAAGTAATTATTTGAAATGTAAAAAGATTTAATTCAAGTATTTCTCAGGAGACTTGTTTTTAGAAGAATATTGTTTTTCCTATAAGTAAATTTCTATTTGAACATTTCAATGCCTTTATGTATGGTCTACTCCAGAGTATGTTCTTTTATGAAATACTCTTAAATAGCCTTCAAATTTGCCTTCTCAAATTACAGCCTATCTTTCTCCTTGCAGTTACTGCTAAAATTATTTAAAAAGCTGCCTATACTCATTGCTTTTTATTACTACTCAAGCCATTGTTTTCTGGCATCTACCCCAACTCTATTACTGAAAATGTACTCACTAAGGCCTCCACTGACCTCCTAGGTTCCAATCCTATTAGCCTCATTTTATTTCGGATCCCACACTGCCTGGCAACAGTTGCCATCACTGCTTGTTCTCTCCTTCTTTGCTTCTACTACAACAGTGTTCCTGCTTCTCTTCCTGCTCCTGGGACATTATATCTGAGTTTTATTCCATGGTTTCTCTTTCTATGTCCAATATTTTGTTTCATGTATATATAAAACACACACACACACGTATGTATGTATGTGTGTATATACATACACGTATAAAATAATATATGTACCCACAGTAGAATGAAGAAATAGAATCAGTATCTTTGAAACACTTTGGGTGTTCTTACCTGTCTACATCTCTCTATTTGCCCCACAAATTCCTGAATCATATTTAATATTCTGTTTTTAAACAGCTTTACTACCAATATTTAATTCCCTAAAACAAAACATATTGTATGGTTTTGAATGCTTTTGAACATTATATAAATCAAATAATACTATGTACATTTTCCCAAGGCTTTGAAAATTAGTATTAGATTTTTAAAAATCCAACCATTTTGATGTGAATGATTGGCCATCATAGCATAGTATTCCATTGTATGAATACACAATTTACTGTTTTCCTTCTAATGAACATTACAGTTGTTTCTAGTTTTTGTTTTGCTATAACAAATATTGGCTTCTGTGAATATTTTTGAACATACTGTGTACATTCACAAAAGATTACTTAAGTTATATACTTAGAAGTGACATCGTTGGTCATAGGAAATGCAAGTCTATGTTTACTAGATGTAGCCAAATTTCATTCAAAGTAGTTCTATCTATTTATAATGAAACCATCAGCACATAAGAACTTTTTCCATGTCCTTCCTAACCCTTGGCTTTGTTAGCTTTTCTCATTTTTGTGAATTTTAGTAAATA
This sequence comes from Cacajao melanocephalus, assembly GCA_963573385.1. Classification (NCBI taxonomy): domain Eukaryota; kingdom Metazoa; phylum Chordata; class Mammalia; order Primates; family Pitheciidae; genus Cacajao; species Cacajao melanocephalus. The sequence continues at coordinate 33,520 of CAUYLG010041942.1, read as the reverse complement.
TAGTAATAATCATCGTTTCCCTGATTAGTTAGGAACATAAGTTTATTAGAAATTTTTGTTTCCTTTTCTGTGAGATACATGTTTACTTATTTTACTTATTTTTCTATTGGTGCCCCACCCAGAACTCCCTGCGTTTATCATTTTGGTGTACACTGAAACAAATCATGATTGCCTGCCACTTTCCCCCTGTTTGAAGGCTTTCTTCAGCTGCTGGAGCCTGCTCTGTTTGTGTACATAGTAGCCCAAGTTCCATGGAATTAATGTCCCTTTCAGAGACAGTACTCAACTAACGACCAGTAGGAATATAAATACCTCTGCTCTCTCTCCCATTGTGTTTGACAACTCTGGTATGTGTTTTACACTGTTACCCAGAGTTCCACAGAAACTTAAAGTTCAAAGGCCAGTTTGAAAAATTGTTTGAAAAAACATCCTTAACAAGTATTTCCTGGGCTTATCTCCTAAATACACTGCTTATATTCTTTTCTAAACATCTGCTTCTGAGGAATCTAAAACAAACACATTTATATTTTTATACTGATTTATGGCAATTCTTTACACATTCTCAGTAATAAGTCCTCAATGCCATTGATAGGTTCTTCGAAAACAGCAACTTTAAGCAAAACTATGCATAACAAAACAATTTTTTCTTTTCTCTACAACATTATAATGAAACAATGTTGAAGGAAACAACGTTATTTGTGGACCTGTTGTATGTCCTTTCACTTAAAGTTGCAGTTTTCAACAATGTATCAATGATGTTAAGTGAAAACTTACTGTATATTAATCTGATATTGGTTATTTTTGCTGTAAATATATTGTTCTAATTTGTATTTTGGAGTTGAATTGTGTGGGTATGACTTTTTAGGATGTTTCCATAAATTTGCTTTTAAGAGACATAGGATTTATGAAAGTAGAAAAGAAAGAGAAGGGAGGCAAGTGAAAAATGAGGGTTTTTATAATGTAGAGGTAAGAAGACACTTGAGATGTGTAGCAAAGAGAAGATGAGTTCTAGAGCAAATACGTTGTGTATGTATGTATCGGGAGTTAATATTTAAGAATATCAGGAGAGGACAGGGTTTACTTAAATGCTCAACTCAAAGTTTTGAATCTGATCTTACAGAAATGAAAAAAAGATGTATGGTAGGTCATTAATTTTCTGTGTGTTTTCCTTTGTTGTAATGCATTAGAATTCACATCCTGATAGTATGACAGTTGTTACGATGAAGGCACAGATGTTAAACAATTTCAATTGGAAATAACTATTATCTATGATGTCTTGTAAATCCAAACAACTAGTTACATTTGACTTTTCAAAAAAGATGATCAATATGATACATATAAAATTAGATGAATGTTAAAACCATTAATCTAATAATTTAACAGCATCACTACTACATTTTAAAAAAGGCTTTAAAAATACTAATTTTCTATTTATGGGGACAAACATTTTTCCTATATATCAGAACTATCCAACTTCTCTCAGTCCACTGTTCTCCATATGTATGTAATAAATGGTATTGTACTATTACTTTGATCAAAAATATACTTCTTTTTTTGCTTCTTCTTTGATAACAATTATGCCGTAGAAGAAGAATTTTGCTTATTATATAGAACATTTTGATTTTGAGTTTAAGAATTGACCACATTTTGCAAATTCCAGTTACAAAATTGGATCACCAAAAATAGGTTATATGAAAAACCAGCATGCAAAGTAGGTCAGTTTTTCAGCCTGGTTATAAACAAAGATGTATTGACGTTTTCTATTGAACTTTTCTTCTTAAAAATGCAGAGTTAAGAATATAACTACATAGTATGTCTTATTTAATGATGTCTATGTTTTATTTCAATTCACTTCGACATGAATTTATTGAATGGTTACTCCGCACTTAGAGTAAAAATTAATGTCTTCTTTATTTCCCTTATAGGATTCTGTTCATAGATTTAATTGAATATTTATACAATTATGTTTTGTATTAGTATTGGAGATTTTCTATTCCTGGAAAAAATTATAAATTATTTGGGGATAAATAATTTTTAAAATCTCTTAAATTGTCCATTATTGTACTTTGAAAACAACATAAAATGAAAAATGGATTCAGTGTTATTTGAAAAATCATACACACACACACATATATATATATATACATACAGTCAATAAGTCTGCCAAAAAAGATATTCAACCTTATCATTAATTTTACGGTACATTTTGTAGCTTCTAATAGAGACAAGGGCCTGACTTGTCAATATAATTATTTCCAGAAAAATGTATGAGGAATTGTGAGGAAAAAAATATTTTATAGCAAGTTGGATACACCTGATGAAGATGACAATCACAGGTTGTCTTTATTTTCCTCCTAAGTATTCAATGAAATCCAATATTTGACTTTAAGTAAGAAATGCTCAATTATGAAATGATTTTACTATCCTAAAATAACTTGGTGGCTTTTCACATTTGACTGATTTATTTAAAAATTCAAAGAATATACATGCTTTATAAATTGGCAAATAATTCACTCTACTAAGTAAATATATTTTTATTAATTGCTGAAATTAAAAGTGGTATGTACAAATACACAGTTATATTGAAGAAATGAGTTCTGGTGTTTGATAGATCAGTAGGGTTACTAGAATTAACGTTAATTAAGTTTACATTTCAAAATAGCCAGAAGAGAATAATTAGAATGTTCCTAGTGTAAAGAAAAGTAAAATATCTAAAGTGATGAATATCCCAATTACCCTGATTTGATTATATAAATGTATCAAATTATTACACGTGCCCACCCCAAATGTACATCTATATAGATCAACCAAAAAAAAAAACTACAACAAAGAAAGAATAACAATAGACCCAGACAACCATATAGTTTAGTAGTTGAGCACACGTATTGATGTCAGAAGACCTTGCTTTGAATCACAGGTCTTCAAATTATTTTCATGTGACCTTTACAATTACTTAACTTTGCAATAGTTGATTTCCTTATTTGTGAAATGATAATACTAATATCTGCTGCTCAGATTTACTCCAAATGATTAAATGACTACTTATCCCATAGTAAGAATCAGCAAACGAAAGTAATTTTACTACTTTTCTTTAGTATACATCTAATAATTTTATTTTGATGTTTAAAAAAATATTAACTAGAATACTATTTTAAATACTTTCATAATTGCTAATTTTTTATTATTGGAATAGGCAAATTAAGATTAGCTTCAGTCACCCTTATTTCAACATTTTTTCTTTTCTGATTGCATTTACTCTAGAAGTTTAAGGAAAACATATTATAGGCATCTGACCTCTAATAGAACAGTTAAACCATATAAAATTATAGGTTTTATATGTTGTGAATAAGAACACAATGTAAAAATTTCTACTCTAGCTGGAAAGGCATTTTACGTTAAAAACTCTTCATTTATGCAGCTTAAAATTATAAAACTAACATAATAATGTTAGAGAACATTGGAAAATAAAGAGAAAAGTATAACACATAATTTAATCTTCTTTAGCACAACCATGATGGTCATTTCATGTATTTCTTTCTAATCTATTAATTGTTTTAACTTGTATCATTATTTCTCCTTTTAATGCGTAATTATCTTTCAATTTTGCTGTATAAATTTAATGAATACCCAATTTATAATTCAAACTAGGACATTTGTGAGAGTTAAAATGCAGCTATTAATAAATATGCCAAATCAAGAATAGTAAACAGAGATGATTTGGGCAAACAGAGACAATTGGTCACCCTATTTATAACTTTCATATTCACCCCATAGATGTACTGTAATTTGCTAGTAACTTCTTCATTGTTGAGCATTAAGAATGCTTTAAATTTTTGAGAATGTATCCTATAGCAAATAAAAATACATTATCAGATATGGTGAAATAGAGTGAAAGAAACTTAGGAATTTAAATACTGGCTTCATGCATTTCTGTCTACAAAAAGGTAGTAATATTTATCTACATAATGAGGTGGCTGTAAAAATTAAAATAATGTATCTAAAAGTTTAAGACATAGTAGGTTCTTAATAAATGTTAGTTCTTGCTTTTCCCATTGAGGAGTTGTTTTCAGTTTTCATTGTGATAATTTTCACCAATAACTTGTTTAAGGCATCTAGCTTATAGTACAAAGTTCACATGTAAAAGGAAAACTAAAATAGTAACACTCAAAATTATAACTTCTATATTACAGGATTTACATTACTTTATATATTTCTTAGGACAAAGAAAATAACAAAAAGGCAACACACAAAAAAATCAATGAAACCAGAATCTGTTTTTTTTTTGTAAACATCAACAATATTGATAAATCTCTAGTCAGACTGATTAAGCAAAAAAAAGAAGAAGACACAAATTCCCAATACCAGAAATGAATGAAAGGGCATCACTAGAGAACCTACAGATATTAAAGGACCGATAAATAAAAAAATTCTATGAAGAACAATATGCCAATATTTGAAAACATATGAAATGTACAAATTTCTGAAAAATACAACTACTGAAGATAACTCAAGAAGAAATAGGTAGTTTGAATAGTCCTATAACTATTAAGGAAACTCAATCTCCAGGCTTAGATGGTTGCCCTTGCATATTCTACAAATATTAAAAATTAACACCAATTCTAAGTAGACTTTTATAGAAAATAGAAAATAACATTTCTCAACTCATTTTATGAAGCCAGTTTTACCTGGATAGCAAAAGCAGACAAAGAAATTACAAGATAAGAAACTTCAGACTAATAGGCTCCATGAGTATAGATGGGAAAATCCTTCACAGATATTAGCAAATCAGAGCCATCAATACAGAAAAAAGAGTAATACTTCCTAATCAGGTAGGCATGATCCCTGGAATGCAAAATTGTATGATAGTCAAAACTCAATCAGTGTGAGTCACCATAAGTTCAAAGTAAAGAAGACAAACGATATAATCAGGTGTTATAAAAAATTCAACATCCATTGGTAAGAATCTCAGCAAACCAAATATCAGACGTGTGGAAGACACATTCCAAATGACCCCCCCCCCACCCCGTGATCCTCACCTCCTGATATTCATGCCCTTGTATGATCTTCTAGCTCTGAGTGTTGGCAGGACCTGTGACTTGCTACTAATCAACAGAATGTGGCAAATATGATGGAATGTCACTCCCACAACTAAATTATATTATATAATTCCATTTGGCTAAGAGACTCAAAACTGCCTTGGGGGAGAATTACATGGCAGGGAACTAAATGCAGTCTCCAGGTCCCATGAGTGGTCTCCAGCTGACAGCCAGCAAAAAGTGCAGCCTGGTGAAACTTTGAAGCAGGGGACCCAGATAAGCCATACTCAAAATTCCTGACCCACAGACATTGAGAAATAAATAATATGTATTGTTTTAAGCTGCTACATTTGTGGAGATTTGTTATAGAGCATTAGAAAATTAATAAAAGATTTTTGGTGCTTGGAATTAGGGTTCTGCTGTAACTAATTTCTAAAAATGTGTAGTGGCTTTGGAATCACTCAGTAGTCAGTCACAGACTGGAGAATATTAAAAAACATGATAAAGCATACATTTTCTTGAAAAGACTATTAGAAGAAATCTAAACTTTGAGAGCCCTGCTAGTGAGGGCTCAAAAGGAAGTGAATGGCAGGTTACTGGATTTTTTTTTTAAACTGATAAATAGCACATATTTTAAAAACAAGTAAAAATTACACATAATGGTGAAACTCTAAATGCTTTCTCTCTAAGTTGGGAACAAGGCAATGATGCCTGCTTTCACCTCTGATGTTCAACATGTAAAGGAGGTCTTAGCCAAGACCATTAGCTAAGAAAAACAAACAAATAAATGGCATGTAGATAAAAAATGATGAAATAAAACTGTCTTATTCACAGGTAACATGATATTCTAGATAGAAAATTTCCTCAAAATCTACACATGCCATTTAATGGAATTCCTAAGTGAGTTTAGTAAGATTGTAGAAGATCAGATAAATACTGAAAATCAATTTTATTTGTACATGCTGGCAGTAAGCAATTGGAATAAAAAATCATTTGCAATAGCATGAAAACCATAAAACATTTAGAATAAAATGAACAAAATTTATATGCTGAAATCTATAAAACATTGATAAAATTTAAAATACCTAAATAAGTATGGAGCTAAACTATGCTCAGGGATGAGAATATTCAATATTTTTGAGATGTTAAATTCCACCCAGTTTGATCTATTGATTTAACGCAATCCCTATCTTAATTCCAGCAGACTTGTATATTTTTTGTATAAATTAGCAAGCTAATTATAAAATTTACATGGAAGAGCAAAACATACTAGCCCAAACAATTCTGATGAAGAACAAAGTTGAAGGACTCATATTCCCTGATTTCATGACTTACTATTATATAAAGCTACAGTAATTAAGACAGTAGGGAATTGGTGTAAGGACAAATGTACAGATTAACAAAAATAAAAAATCCAGAAATAAACTCAAATATATGTGAGCAATTGTTTTACAACAACATATAAAAAGCAACTTTAAATGGATCATACACATAACTGTAAAATCTAAACTATGAGTTTCAGAGGAAGGCACAGGGGAAATCACTATTGCTACAAATTTAGCAAAGATCTCTTAGATAAGAAGGAACAGCACAAACCATAAAAAGTTATTAAACAGAAATTCATTAAATTCAAAAACTTCTCTTTGAAAGGTATTACTTAGAAAATAAAGAGATCGGTCCGGTAGTGGTGGCTCATGCCTGTAATACCAGCACTTTGGGAGGCTGAGGTGGGTGGGTCACCTGAGGTTGGGAGTTCGAGACCAGACTGACCAACATGGAGAAATCCCATCTCTACTAAAAATGCAAAATTAGCCAGGCATGGTAGTGCAGGCCTGTAATCCCATCTACTAGGGAGGCTGAGGCAGTAGAATCGCTTGAACCCAGTAGGCGAGGTTGTAGTGAGCCAAGATTGCACCACTGCACTCCAGCCTGGGCAACAAGAGCGAGACTCTGTCTCAAAAAAAGAAAAAGAAATTAAGAAAGAAAGAAAGAGAAAATAAAGAGATCAGCCATAGAATAAGAGCAGATCTTGGCTTACAAATATCCTCTAAAGGTCCAGAATATAAACATAATTCTTATAATTCAATTATAAAAAGGCAAGCCAATAAAAATGAACAAAAAATTTGAATTTTTACCAAAGAAGCAATGCAGATTATAAATAAGTACATGAAAAGATGCTAATTAGACATTAGAAATATAAATAAAAACCACACTGAAATGCCATTTCTACTACACTGCCTAAAATGGAAAATAATACAAAACTGACAGAACCAAATTCTGGCAAAGATGAGGAATAACTTAACCCTGAACAACTGAACTAGTGAAAATGCACAATTGAATAGCTTTGGGAAAGTGGTTTGGAAGCTTCTTATCAGGTTAAACATACATATATGTACTAGTCAGAAAACTACTCCTAGGGCTTCACCCAATAGAAATGAAAATATATGCTAACACAAACACTTGTGTGTAGTTCATACTAGTTTTATTTATAATAGCCAAAAACTAGAAACAACCCAAATGCCTATCAACTGATAAATAGATACACAAATAATGTTATATCCATACAATGGATAACTACGTGGCAATAAAGGGGAATGATGTACTGACTATTGAAAAATCACAAATTAATTTCAAAAGCATTATGTTAAGTAAAAGAAGTCAGACACAAAAGTGTGATATCATTTATTTGTCATTTTGAAAAAGACAAAACAATGAGGTTAGAAATCATCAGTGGATGACTGGGCTAAGGGAACTTTCTGAGGTGATGCAATAGTCTATATCTTGACTATGGAGATGGTCACGTGACTATATATATCTGTTAAAATTCATTGAACTATACGCCTAAATAGAGTTAATTTTATTTTTTTGAGACAGTGTCTCACTCTGTTGCTCAGGCTGGAGTGCAGGGGCATGATCATGGCTCACTACAGCCTTGTCCTTCCAGGTTAAAGTGACCCTCCCTCCTTAGTCTCTCAAGTAGCTGGGACTGCAGGTGCACGCCACCACACCAGGCTAATCTTTCGCAATTTTTGTAGAGACAGAGTTTCACCATGTTGCTAGGGCCAGTCTTGAACTCATGCAATTCTCCTGCCTTGGCCACCCAAAGTGTTGGGATTATAGGTGTGAGCAACCATGCCAGAGTGAATTTTATTGTATGTAGATAACATCTTTAAAAATCTGACTTTAAAATTTGATAAACAATTTATATTTACTTTGCATAATTTTTATGAATTTCAAACTGCTTAATGTTTATAGTGTTATGCGTTTTTGCTGAAATAGGTCATATTTATTTATCTTTTAAAAAGTTAAACATATGAAGGAATTAGACATATCCAGTAATGATCATAGACTTGAAATTTCTCAAAGATGTAATTTATCATCTGGCTTCCACTCCCAAAGACCTACCATAATTCCTAAATAAGATGAGCTATTAGAATTAAATACTTAGGAAAAAAAGCAATTTATCAACACTGGATTGTTTTGACTCAAGTCAAGGACATGGTTGTAATCCTGGTGGGAGAAATTAGTAATATCTGTTTCATTGAGATGTCGACATTGCATTTCGGTTTAAGAGTTTTGGGAAAAGCTTTTTAGGGTTTTGTTTTCTCTCTTTTTACTTCCCTATTTACTTTTCAGGGAGAAAAACTGTAATTTTTAAGCACTTTTTATTGCTTGATGTTTTACATTTCATACAAAAGGCCTCAGATTATTTCACAAACCATTCACTGTAAAGATCTCCATTTTAACTTCCACCTCATTCTTTTACATTCTATTCCACTCCTCATCTCATCTAGAGACTCTTCCCATCATCCATAGAAAACCACTTTCACTACTCCCTCTCCTCAACTCTATTGGTATAAAATTTCCCATCAATTTCTCTTTGATAAATTTATTTATGTCTTCTTCTAAAAAACACTCCATCCATTAAATGTCTTTCCAATGGACTTCAGTTTCCCCCAGCCTCCTACACTTCATCAAACAAAAGATTGAGGAATTTTTCTCAAATCCTACTGTCAGCTTTGTATAATGAAAATGCTAGTCTTACTCTGAAGCTCATTATTTGACATCCAATACTACTGACTTGTTTCAACCTCTTCTAAATATTGCAACTGTCAGTGGCCTCTCTAGATTTTATTTTTACTTCCATTATTAAGTGACTTTACCATTCAGGTTTATGACTTCTCCAATCAATCTATTTTATTGCTTCCTGACCTACTTGATTCCACAGACATATGTCACTACGCCATAGGTGCAATTCACCAACATCGTCACTTGTCTGGTATCATTTTTCCATAGTATTTCTTAATTAACAGATCTTGGACTACAAATATCGATTTTCTGATCACAGCATCTTTATTATCCATGTCTTCCATTCTCCTTTCCTCTTAGGGTTTTCTCTTTGCTCTTGCTACAGTCTCTGGTATACAAGTATTTTGTATTTCTGGTCATTACTTAATTTCCTTGAACTACATGATAGGTTATTTTTATGTACTTATCAATATCTTAAATTTGCACTATCTTGAACTTCTGGCAGGTCCTTGATGCTAGTTTTTCACCATGACCATAACTAATAACTTTTTTCTTAGTTTCAACTCTTATCTATGGAATGTTACCTGAGAGCTGTGGAAAATGGTGACAAAGTTTGCCTCAAAGTAATACCGTCTTTTGCCAATTGGGTATTCATTGCTACTCAGCAATATTTTAAATCATTTTTGGTCAAACTATTCTGATTAATTTTTTCCATCATTCTATTAACTGCTATGTCAACGATACATTTAAATTTAAATTATTATGTGCATTTCATCTATTTTGGTACATTATTATACAATGGAAACATAAATATAAATAAAATTTAATCACTCATACTCACTTAGAAATGGGATTGACACTGGCTTCAATAATTGTTAAACACTTACAGCACTTTATGTTTTCTGGAAATTCTTGTACACCTAAAATGTGAAAAAAACAAAAGTACTTGAAAATGTTCCAACAAATATCTTTAAACTATAGTTCTAATATTTAGACAATTATTAAAACTATGAGTCAGTACATAGCATAAACACCATTTAGGATAACCATTTAAGTAGAAAATAAAAACTTAATATCAATATTATTAATCATATATACATTTTTTAAAAATATATATATTTTATTGCATTTTAGGTTTTGGGGTACATGTGAAGAACATGTAAGATTGTTGCATAGGTACATACATGGCAATGTTGTTTGCTGCCTTCATCCTGATTACCTCTGACATTTCTCCCCATGTTATCCCTCCCCAACTCCCCACCCTCTGCTGTCCCTCTCCAGTCCCCCCCAACAGACCCCAGTGTGCGATGCTCCCCTCCCCAGCAATGAGAACACATATACATAATTTTTAATAAAGGTTGAATGTTAAATAATATTTTATGATGAGTTTAAAATTGGATATAAAATTGAAGACAATTATATATTTGGCCTAAGATAAATCTTTGATCTTTAGTAACCTAAAGAAATAAAAATAGCTTAAATTATTAAGTTATAGTGCCACTACTGAGAGAAGGGAAAACAAGTAGATGTAAAAAAAAAAAACAGAAGATAAAATCTGTACTTCCAATAATCATTTTATAAGGTTAGAAAAGTTGAACACATACTTAAGAACACACCCAAAACTGATAGATGTTCCCAAAGTAATATGGGGCTCTGGTAAATTTTATACAATTCTTTTTTGTTGGCTGTACAGAGTATAGCTCTGCATCTGCCTGAAAGTGTGAAGAGTCAAGCAGCTTTCCTTGGGTCCTCCCTGGAGTCTCTGAGGTAGCCAGCCTGGCTATTTCCCCTTGGAGAATTGCTCATCTGCTGTCACAGCTGTGCTATTGACTATGTGACAAAAAAAAAAAAAACCAAAAAACAAAAACACAAAGTTTTCTATGAAACTGAAAATACAGAAGCTGCAAACCTAATCCATAAATGTGAGGGTCAGAGGAATAAAAGATGTGGGGGACTTCAACCAATTGATGCAAATGAATTAATGTATCAGACCCTGCAGAAGTTAGAAAGGAAGAAGCTATATGAAGCTGTTACTATATGATATGCCTGCAGTACCACTTTCTCTAAATTTTTGAAACTTATCAAGAATATAAAAATTTCCAAAAAGAACTGGCCTTTCCTAGTACTTCACATCTGACAGAAGGATAAGGAACACTTTGTGGCAGGATATAATTGACCTTTTTGATGATGGATACTCAAAAAACAAAATATTCCACCTTTCTAGATTCCATTCATCTAGACTACCATGTCCACAAGACTTTAGAGCCCTTGAAGCAGCAGGAGGGTAGTGAAATCCAGGACAGGTCACTTGTCCACTGCCAAATGGGGGTCCAAAGGGAGGTTTGTGACATTTCTCACCCCATTTCTCTCTATTTAAAATTTTATCAGAAATCATGCAGTTCTAAAATTATTACTGAACTATTTTGACTTCTAAATAAGAGCACCTAAAATTTTGGAGCTCCATTATGTATGAATTTAATGTGAAAGCCTGTTTCTTTCTTTCTCTCTCTCTCTTTCCTTCTTTTTTTTGGAAGGCCATAATACCTAGAACTTCTTTCATTAAATAGTCACTAAAAAAAGGGCAGCCAGGTTAATAATCTAACTTATGAATCATCCTTAACATTTTCCCATGAAATTCTTTACTTTAAATATCTTCAAAAGGAGTATAAACTTCTCATTTTCTCTGTTTAGCTTTTTCTGTTCACTCTCCAATCTGGACTCATTGCATGCTGGCATGCATAATGCCTTATCTCCACAGGTTCCTGCCTTAAAATGGTATATACTTAAATTATGTGTAAAGCAGGACATGGAAGCAGAAGTAAATTAAAATATAATTTTAAGGAAAAGATGATGTCTTTTTATCTTCTACTGAAAATGGAATTGCCAACGATGGTAAAAATGGGGCTATATTATTTGTTTAAAAATTTGTATTATGTTGTTTACAGTTTAAATTTAAAATAATTCAGAGCACAGTCTGTTGGTTTAGGATGGAATCCTAGCCATATACTCTCTGGCTGGGTAGTCCTAGGCATGTCCTTTAAAATCCCAATGCCTTGGTTTCCCACTCTAAAAAATAGTGATTATATGAATGGTTTTTATCATAGAGTTGTAGTGAGGATTAAAAGAGATTATATGGAAAAGCAATTGGCACAAAGTGCTGTAATAATGTTATCTATAATTATTAGAAATAAAAAAGAATCAGAGGATGTAAGTCAAAAAAAGAATGAAAAAGATATCAAAATGATCTGGATTCAGGTATAAATGTGTAAAATTTGTCTACCTCAGAGAATATAGGAAAAAGGTAAGAATTAGTGTACTGAAAGAATATAATATATACTGTGTAAATATATACCTTATTAATCTATGTGTATGTGTGTGTATATATATGTGTGTGTGTGTGTATACATACACACACTCTTAAAAGCTGCTGTTCTTTGAGACTTAAAAGTGCCAGACATTGGGCCAAGGTTACAGACATCAAAAATGTGAGAAAAAAGGCTTCATGACTTTTTTCTTAAATTGATGTTCTAATTTAGAAGAATGATTGAAAGAAAAATTCTATAGAAGACTCAAATGATAAATGTGAAGAAGTCGTCTAGAAAATGTGGTAATATCAGGCAAAAAAGCAGTAAAGATAAATTTAGAATAGTTGAGACAGTATCCGCGTAATAGAAGTTCTAAGAAGAGTAAACTGAGAACACACAGGAAAGAAAATACTAAAGGAACAATTCAAGAATACTTCAGTAATTTAAAAAAATGAACAAGATTATTTCAGATTACAATAGCAAAGACTTGGAACCAACCCAAATGCCCATCAATGATAGACTGGATAAAGAAAAGCTGGCACATATACACCATGGACTACTATGCAGCAATAAAAAAGGATGAGTTTATGCCCTTTGCCGGGACATGGATGAAGCTGGAAACCATCATTCTCAGCAAACTGACACAAGAACAGAAAACCAAACACTGCATGTTCTCATTCCTAAGTGGGTGAACAATGGAAACACATGGACACAGGGAGGGGAACATCACACACTGGGGCCTGGTAGGGGGTGGGGAAGCTAGGGGAAGGATAGCAGGGGATGGGGGGATTGGGGAGGGATAACATTAGAAGAAATACCTAATGCAGATGACTGGGGGATGGATGCAGCAAACCACCATGGCATGTGCATACCTATGTAACAATCCTGCACGATCTGCACCCCAGAACTTAAAGTATAATAAAATAATAATAAAAGAAAAGCTCACTCATTCAATGAGTATTGAGAATTAAGACAGGAGAGAAAAACCAGGTTTCATACAAAGGATCAAGATCTAGATGACATTTGACTTCTCAAAAAATATTTAGAATGAGAAAATTACATAGAAATATATCCAACTTCTGAAGGAAGATGATTTTCAACTAAAATCGTATACACCATCAAACTATTATCCCCCAACTATAAAAATGAGGGTGAAATAAGGACATTTTCAGAGTGACATAAGCAAGATAGCAGAATAGGAGTTTTCTAATATCTCACAGTTTACTGATTTTGGCAAGCACCTGCAGATGAGAATATTTTTGTAGGAGTTTGGGAGTCCAGCTGAGAAATTCCAGCATATCATTAGAGCAAAACTTATGAGAGTAAATTCACAGAAGACAGTAAAAAGAATAGTTTCATTTTACCCATTTCACTTCTCCCTCAAGGTGGCAGAGCTCAATGCCAGGAGAAACTCCTTCAGCTCACAATTGCCCCCACAGGGGAAAGTAAAAATGTAGTGAGCGAGGCTTTTCCAACCGTGTGAGACATTGTCCAAGAGGCCTACCTCTTTCTTGCCCCACTTAGAGTACTGAGGGAATCAATATGGCTGAGTGGCTGGGAGAGGCTAGAAGCTGGGAGGAGAGGTAGGGATCAGCAACCAAAGTTTAACATTAAACAAAGAGCTGTATATTCCACTATTCTCCAACAGAAAGTTTGCCCATGGGCTGTTCAGTATGCCTCACCTGTGGACCACCATAACTGATCCAAAGGTTCTCCCAACACATTGTGTTTCTCAGCCTCCCATCTGTAACTTGGCTAGCTCCTTTCATGTGCTTGGCTACAACACAAACTTGAGCATTTCAGAGTGTTGTCTAAAAAAACAAGTGAGAGACTCCCAGCACCCAGCCTGGCTTTGCGGGATTGAGAGAGGACAAACAATTTTAAGAAATTCTGCCCAGGAGGAAACAAAATAGGTGAAGCAGGCACATCCATAGCAAAAGTCTGACAGAGACTCAGAATCCCTCATCTGGCTGACTGGTGAGGTGTTTCTCTCCTGAAGCAAGACAGTTAAGACTGAAGAAGGTGACAGCATCTTCAAATGCAAAGACAACAACACAAGACTTCAAGGAATACAAACAGAACAAGGAAATATGTCACCACCAAAACAACACAATTTTCTAGTAACCAATCTGAAAGAGATGGAGCTCCATTAATTGCCTGATAGAAACATCAAAATAAATATTTTAAGGAAGCTGAGTAAGCTACAAGAGGACCCAGATGGACAACTCAATAAAATCAGCAAAACTATGAATAAAACAAGAAGTTAAATGAAGAGACAGAAATCATTTAAAAAAATCCCAGAAATTATGGAGCTGAAGAATACAATAAATGAAATGGAAAATGCAATATAGAACTCCCACGGCAGACTTGATCAAGCAGGGAAAAAAGAATGCTAACTTGGAGACAGCTCATTTAAGATTATCCATTCAGAGTAGGAAAATGAAGATAATGAAAAGGAATGAAGAAAGTTTATGGGATTTATGGGGCACCATCAAGAAAAATAAAATAAGGATTATAGAAATCCCAAAATAAGGAGAGGGAAAGTACACAAATCTTACTTAAAGAAATAATGGCTGTAAACTTCCTAATCTTAGAATAGATATAGTATCTGGTTTTATTTAGGTACGTGAGGCTTAAAGGTCTCTAAACAGATTAAACCCAAAGGGACTTCCAGTGGTACAAATTATAATTAAATTGTCAAAAATCAAATATAAAAAAAAAGAATTTTGAAAGCAGCAAGAAAAGAGAGATTTATTACAATTGAGGAAACCCCCATTAGATTATCAGCAGATTTCTTAGCAAAAATCTTGTAGGAAGAGAGAGTAAGTTAGTATGTTCAAAGTGCAAAAAAAAAAAAACCCACAAACAACCCCTGCCAACCAAGAATATGTCCAAGGCAATGTTGTTTTCAGAAATGAAGGATAGATAAATATGTTCTCAGCCAAACCACAGCTGAGGGAGTTCATCACCACTAGACCTATCTTACTAGAATTGCTAAAGGGAATTCTTCAAGTTGAAATGAAAGAATGATAAATAGTAACCTGAAAACATAGGACAAAATTTAAAATTCACTGGTAAAGGTAAGCATAAATTCAGAATACTTTAATACTGTAATGGTGATGTAAAAATCAATATTAACTCTAAGTATAAAAGTTAAAGGACAAAAGTTGTTTTAAAAAACTGTAGCTAAAATAATTTGTTACTGGATACACATTATAAAAAAATAACTGTGACATCAAATACTTAAATATATGTGCGTGCATGTGGGGTGTGTGAAATTTTTGTAAGTGATCAAAGTTAAGTTACTATCAGCTTAAAATTGTGTTATAAATACAAGATGTTTTATGTGAGCCCCATGGTAACCACAAAGCAAGGACCTATAGTAGATACACAGATGATAAAGAGAAAGAATTTAAAACATACCACTGTATAAAATTAATTCACAAAGACAGCAAAAAGAAAGAACAAAGAAACTATAAAAAACAACCAGAAAAAATCAGCAAAATGGCAATAGTAAGTCCTTATCTATCAATAATTATTTTAAATGTAAATAGACTAAATCATCCAAAGAAAAGACACAGAGTCACTGAGCGGGTAAGAAAACAAGACCTAGGGGTGGCTGGTAAGGTGGCCAAATAGGAAGAGCTCCAGTCTGCAGCTCCCAGAGAGATCAATGCAGAAGGTGGTTGATTTCTGCATTTCCAACTGAGGTACCTGGCTCATCTCATTGAGACTAGTTAGACAGTGGGTACACTCCACGGAGGGTGAGCTGAAGCAGGGTGGGGTGTTGCATCAACTGGAAGCACAAGGGGTTGGGGAACTCCCTTCCGTAGCCACGGGAACCCCTGAGGGACTGTGCCTTGAGGAACAGTGCACTCTGGCCAGAAGTATGTTTTTCTCACAGTCTTTGCAACCCATAAACCAGAAGATTCCCTTGGGTGACTATGCCACCAGGGCCATGGGTTTCAAGCAAGAAACCGGGCTGCCATTTGGGCAGACCATGAACTAGCTGAGTGAGTTTTTTTTTCGTACCCCTGTGGTGCTCCTGGAATGCCAGTAAGACTGAACTGCTCACTCCCCTGGAAAGGGGGCTGAATCCAGGGAGCCAAGAGGTCTAGCTCAGCAGATTCCAACCCCATGGAGCCCAGCAAACTAAGATCCACTGGCATGAAATTCTTGCAGCCAGCATACGGCAGTCTGAAGTTGACCTGGGACACTTGAGCTTGGTGCAAGGAGGGGCATTCACCATTATTGAAGCTTGAGTAGATGGTTTTCTCCTCACAGTGTAAAAAAAAGCCCCCAGGAAGTTCGAACTGGGTGGAGCCCACCACAGCTCCATAAAGCCACTGTAGCCAGACTGCCTCTCTAGATTCCTCCTCTCTGGGCAGGACATCTATGAAAGATAGGCAGCAGCCCCAGTCAGGGGCTTATAGATAAAACTCCCATCTCCCTGAGACAAAGCACCTGAGAGAAGAGGCAGCTGTAGGCACAGCTTCAGCAGACTTAAACGTTCCTGCCTGCTGGCTCTGAAGAGAGCAGCAGATCTCCCAGCACAGTGTTCAAGCAATGCTAAGGGATAGACTGCCTCTTCAGTAGGTCCCTGACCCCCATGCCTCCTGATTGGGAGACACCTCCCAGCAGGGATTGGCAGACACCTCATACAGGAGAGTTCTGGCTGGCATCTGGCAGGTGCCCCTCTAGGACTAAGATTCCAGAGGAAGGAACAGGCAGCAATTTTTGCTGTTCTGTAGCCTCCACTGGTGATACCCAGGCAAACAGGGTCTGGAGTGGACCTCCAGCAAACTCCAGCAGACCTGCAGCACAGGGGCCTGTTAGAAGGAAAACCAGCATACAGAAAGCAATAGCATCAACACCAACAAGAAGGACATCCACACAGAAATCCCATCCAAAGGTCACCAATATCAAAGACCAAAGGTAGATAAATCCACAAAGATGAGGAAAAACCAGCACAAAAAGGCTGAAAATTCCAAAAACTAGAATGCCTCTTCTCCTCCAAAGGATCACAACTCCTTACCAGCAAGGGAACAAAACTGGATGGAGAATGAGTTTGATGAGCTGACAGAAGCAGGCTTCAGAAAGGGGTAATAACAAACTCCTCTGAACTAAAGGAGCATGTTCTAACCCAATGCAAGGAAGCTAAGAACCTTGAAAAATGGTTACAGGAATTGCTAACTAGAATAACCAGTTTAGAGAAGAACATAAATGACTTGACGGAGCTGAAAAACACAGCACAAGAACTTTATATTGAAACAAGTATCAATAGCTGAATCAAAGAAAGGATATCAGATATTGAAGATCAACTTAATGAAATAAAGCATGAAGACAAGATTAGAGAAGAAAGAATTAAGAGGAATGAACAAAGCCTCCAAGAAATATGGGACTATGTGAAAAGGCCAAACCTATGTTTGATTGGTGTACCTGAAAGTGATGGGGAGAATAGGACCAAAACACACTTCAGGATATTATCAAGGAGAACTTTCCCAATCTAGCAAGAAAGGCCAACATTCAAATTCAGGAAATACAGAAAATACCATAAAGATACTCCTCAAGAAGAGCAACCCCAAGACACATAATCATCAGATTCACCAAGGTTGAAATGAAGGAAAAAATGTTAAGGGCAGTCAGGGAGAAAGGTTGGATTACCCACAAAGGGAAGCCCATCAGACTAACAGCAGATCTCTCTGCAGAAACCCTAAAATCCAGAAGAGAGGGGAAGTAAATATTCAACATTCTTAAAGAAAAGAATTTTCAACCCAGAATTTCATATCCAGCCAAACTAAACTTTATAAGTGAAGGAGAAATAAAATCCTTTAGAGATAAGTAACTGCTGAGAGGTTTTGCCTGCCTTACAAGAGCTTCTGAAGGAAGTACTAAATATGGAAAGGAAAAACCAGTACCAGCCACCGCAAAAACATAGTAAATTGTGAAGACCATTGACAATATGAAGAAACTACATCAACTAACAGACAAAACAACCAGCTAGCATCATAATGACAGATCAAATTTACAAAGAACAATATTAACCTTGAATGTATAGAGGCTAAATGCCTCAATTAAAAGACACAAACTGGCAAATTGGATAGAGTCAAGACCCATCAGTGTGCTGTAAGGAGACCCATCTCACGTGCAAAGACACATATAGGCTTAAAATAAAGGGATAGAGGAATATTTGCCAAGCAAATGGAAGGCATAATAAAAGCAGGGGTTGCAATCCTAGTCTCTGATAAAACAGACATTAAACCAACAAAGATCAAAAGAGAGAAATAAGGGCATTACATAATCGTAAAAGGATCAATGCAGCAAGAAGAGCTAACTATCCTAAATACATATGCACCCAATACAGGAGCACCCAGATTCATAAGGCTAGTTCTTGAGACCTACAAAGAGACTTAGATTCTGACACAATAATAGAAGGAGATTTTAACACCCCATTGTCAATATTAGACAGATCAACAAGGTAGAAAATTAACAAGGATATTCAGGACTTGAACTCAGCCCTGGATCACGTGGGCCTAGTAGACATCTACAGAACTCTCCACCCCAAATCAACAGAATATACATTCTTCTCAGCACCACCTAGCACTCATTCTAAAGTTGACCACATAATTGGTAGTAAAACACTCCTCAGCAAATGCAAAAGAACAGAAATCAAAACAAACAGTCTCTCAGACAACAGTGCAATAAAATTAGAACCCAGGATTAAGACACTCATTCAAAACTGCACAACTACATGGAAACTGAACAACCTGCTCCTGAATGACTACCAGGTGAATAACAAAATTAAGGCATAAGTAAATAAGTTTTTTGAAACCAGTGAGAACAAAGACACAACATACCAGAATCTCTGGGACACAGCTAAAGCAGGATTTAGAGGGAAATTTGTACACTAAATGCCCACAGGAGAAAGTGGGAAAGATCTAAAATCCATACCCTAACATTACAATGGAAAGAACTAGAAAAGCAAGAGCAAACAAATTCAAAAGCTAGCAGAAGACAAGAAATAACTAAGATCAGAGCAGAACTGAAGGAGACAGAAGCATGAAAAGGCCTTCGAAAAAATCAATGAATCCAGGAGCTGGTTTTTTTGAAAAGATTAACAAAATAGACCACAAGCCAAAAAATAAAGAAAAAAAGAGACAAGAATCAAATAGACACAATAAAAAATGATAAAGCGGAGATTACCACTAATCCCACAGAAATACAAACTACCATCAGAGAATACTATAAACACCTCTACACAAATAAACTAGAAAATCTAGAAGAAATGGATAAATTCCTGGACACAGTCACCCTCCCAAGACTAAACCAGGAAGAAGTTGAATCCCTGAATAAACCAATTAAAAAGTTCTGAAATTAAGGGAGTAATTAATAGCCTACCAACCAAGAAAGGCCCAGGACCAGACAGATTCACAGCCATATTCTATGAGAGGTTCAAAGAGGAGCTGGTACCTTTCCTTCTGAAACTATTCCAAAAAATAGAAGAAAAGGGACTCCTCCCTAACTCATTTTATGAGGCCTGCATCATCCTGATACCAAACACTGGCAGAGACAAAACAAAAAAAGAAAATTTCAGGCCAATATCCCTTATGAACATCAATGCAAAAATCCTCAATAAAATACTGGCAAACCAAAACCAAAGGACATCAAAAAGCTTATCCACTGCGATCAAGTTGGCTTCACCCCTGGGATGCCAGGCTGGTTCAACATATGCAAATCAATATATGTAATCCATCACATAAACGGAACTAATTACAAAAAACACATGATTATCTCAATAGATGTAGAAAAGGCCTTCAATAAAATTCAACACCCCTTCATGCTAAAAACTCTCAATAAACCAAGTATTGATGGAACAAATCTCAAAATGGTAAGAGCTATTTATGACAAACTTACATCCAATATCATACTGAATGGGCAAAAACTGGAAGCATTCTTTTTGAAAACTGGCACAAGACAAAGATGCCCTCTCTCACCACTCCTATTCAACATAATACTGGAAGTTCTGGTCAGGGCAATCAGGCAAGAGAAAGAAATTAAGGGGTATTCAAACAGTAAGAGAGGAAGTCAAATTGTCTCTGTTTGCAGATGACATTATTGTATATTTAGAAAACCCTGTCATCTCAGCCCAAAATCTCCTTAAGCTAAAAAACAACTTTGGCAAAGTCTCAGGATACAAAATCAATGTGCAAAAATCACAAGCATTCCTACACCAACATTAGACAGAGAGCCAAATCATGAGTGAACTCCCATTCACAATTGGTACAAACAGAATAAAATACCTAGGAATGCAACTTACAAAGGATGTGAAGAACCTCTTCAAGGAGAACTACAAACCACTGCTCCAGGAAATGAAAGGACATAAATGGAAAAACATTCTATGCTCATGGTTAGGAAGAATCAATATTGTTAAAATGGCCATACTGCCCAAAGATATTTATAGATTCAGTGCATCCCCATCAAGCTACCATTGACTTTTTTCATAGAATTACAAAAAAACTACTTTAAATTTCATATGGGACCAAAAAAGAGCCCATATAGTCAAGACAATACCAAGCAAAAAGAACAAAGGTGGAAGTATCACACTATCTGACTTCATATTATACTACAGGATACAGTAATCAAAACAGCATGCTACTGGGTACCAAAACAGATACATAGACCAATGTAACAGAACAGAGGCCTAAGAATAACACCACATACCTACCACCATCTGATCTTTGAAAAAACATACAAAAACAAAGAATGGGGAAAGGATTCCCTATTTAATAAATGGTGTTGGGAAAACCAGCTAGCCATATGCAGAAAACTGAAACTGGACTCCTTCCTTACACCTTATACAAAATCTAACTCAAGATGGATTAAAATTAAAACATAAGAACAAAAACCATAAAAACTCTAAAAGAAAACCTTGGCAATACCATTCATGATATAGGAATGGGCAAAGACTTAATGATTAAAACACCAAAAGCAGTGGCAACAAAGGTCAAAATTGAGAAATGGGATCTAATTGAACTAAAGAGCATCTGCACAGCAAAAGAAACTATCATCAGAGTGAACAGGAAAACTACAGAATTGGAGAAAAATTTTGCAATCTGCCTGTTAAAGGGCTAACATCCAGAATCTACAAGGAACTTAAACAAATTTACAAGAAAAAAACAACCCCATCAAAAAGTGGGTGAAGGACATGAACAAACATTTCTTAGAAGAAGACATTTATGCAGCTAACAAACATATGAAAAAAAGCTCATTATCACTGCTCATTAGAGAAACGCAAATCAAAACTACAATGAGGTACCATCTCATGCCAATTAGAATGGCAATCATTAAAAAGTCAGGAAACAACAGATGCTGGAGAGGATGTGGAGAAATAGGAATGCTTTTACACTGTTGGTAGGAGGGTAAATTAGTTCAACCATTGTGGAAGGTAGTGTGGCGTTTCCTCAAGGATTTAGAGCCAGAAATACCATTTGACTCAGCAAACTCATTAGTGGGTATATACCCAAAGGATTATAAATAATTCTACTATAAAGACACATGCACACATATGTTTATTGAAGCACTGGTCACAATAGTAAAGACCTGGAACCAATCCAAATGCCCATCAATGACAGACTGGATAAAGGAAATGTGGCACATATACACCATGGAATACTATGCAGCCATAGAAATGGATGAATTCATATCTTTTTCAGGGACATAGGTGAAGCTGGAAACCATCATTCTCAGCAAACTAACACAAGAACAGAAAACCAAACACTGCATGTTCTCATTCATAAGTGGGAGTTGAACAATGAGAACACATGGACACAGGGAGGCGAACATCTCACACCAGAGCCTGTCTGGAGTGAGGAGCTAGGGGATAGCATTAGGAAAAATGTAGATGACGGGTTGATGCATGCAGCAAGCCACCATGGCACGTGTATACCTATGTAAGAAAGCTGTACATTCTGCACATGTATCTCAGAACTTAAAGAATAATAATAAAAAATACCAAGACCCAACTACATGTGCTTGAAACGAACTTTAGGGATCTATGTAGGCTAAAAAATAAAAGGATAGAAAAAACATTTCATGCCAATATAAACCAAAAGAGAGCAGGAGTAGCTGTACTTATTTCAGACAAAAAAGGTTTTAAGTCAAAACCTGTCACAAGTGACAAAGAAGGTAATTATATAATCATAAAAGTGTCAATTCAGCAAGAGGATATAATTTCAATATATATGCACCCAATGTCAGATAACCTAAATATATGAAGCAAGCATTGACAGATTGAAGGGAGAAATAGAATAAAATACAATAGTAAATACAATAATTCAATACCCTGCTTGCAACAATGGATAGATTATCCAGGCAAAAAAGTCAATAAAGAAACACTGGATTTGATTGACTTAATACACACACACACACACAAACACACACATACGCACGATTCCATCCAACAGCAGCAGAATGCACATTAATCTCAAGCACACATGAAATATTCTCCAGGAAGATTTTATGTGAGGCCACAAAATAAGTCTTAAAAAATTTACAAAACTGAAATAATATCAAGTATCTTTTTCAACAGCAATGATAAAATATAAAACCAAAAATCACTAACAAGAGGAAAACTGGAAAATTCACAAATATGTGGAAAGCAAATAGCACAGTCCTCAGCAACCTGTAGGTCAAAGAAGAAGTCAAAAGGAAAATTAAAAGAAAATCTGATACAAAAAAAAAAAAAAGAAGAAATACAACATACCTAAACTTATGGGTGGCAGCAAAAGCAGTTTTCAGAGTGAAGTTTATAGCAATAAATGCCAAATTAAGAACAAAAAAAGATCTCAAATAAACAAGCTAACTTTACACCTCAAGTAATTAGAAAAATAAGAACAAACCCAACAAATATCAGAGCAGCAGTAAATGAAGCAGTGACAAGAAGAAAATAAGAAAAGACCAATGAAACCAGAACTTATCTTTTTAAAAAGATAAAATTGACAAGCCTTTAGTTAGACTAAGAATAAAAGATAACTGACTTAAATAAACAGAATCAGAAATGAATGAGATGACATTACAACTGATACTACAGAAATACAAATCATGATAAGATACCACAAGAAATTATATGCCAACAAACAACTGAATAATCTAGAAGAGATAAATTCTTATTGATATAGAGCTTACTTAGCCTGAATCATGAATAAAAAATCTGAACAGCATAACTAATAAGGAGATTGAATCAGTAAACAGAAATCTCCCAACAATGAAAAGCCCAGTACCCTATGACTTCACTGTGAATTCTACCAAATATTGAAAGGAGAATTACTATCAATCCTGTCAAACAATTGAAGAGAAAGTAACACCACTTTCAAACACAATTTACAAGGCCACCATTACCTTGATACCAAACCCAGATAAGAAACTACAAAAAAAAAAAAAAAAAAGAAATCACAGGCCAATATCCTTGATGAATATAAATGCAAAAATTCTCAACAAACTACTAGAAGCCTCAATACAACAGCGCACTAAAAGGATCATATACCATAGTCAAATGGGACTTACCCCTGGGATGCAAAGATGGTTTATCATCTATAAATCAATAAATGTGATACACCACATTAAGAGAATGTAGGATAAGAATCACATGATCATTTTAGTAGCTGCAGAAAAAGGCATTTAACAAAATCCAACATTCTTTCATAATGAAACTCTCAACAAATTAAGCATAGAAGAAATTTACTTTAAGAAAATAAAAGCCACATATGACAAACCTACAGCTAACATCATACTCAGCAGTAAAAAGTTGAAAGCTTTTCATCTAAGATGAGGAATATGACAAGGATGATCACTCTTGTCACTTCTATTTAACATAGTACTGAAAGTCCTAACCATAGGGTTAGGCAAGAAAAAGAAATAAAAGGCAACTAAGTCAGAAAGGGAAGTTGAATGGTCCCTGTTTGTGGATGCCAGAATCGTATACATAGAAAACCCTAAACAATCCACCAAAAAGTATTAGAACTATTAAGCAAATTTAATAGAGCACAAGATACAAAATTAACATTTAAAAGTCAATTTTGTTTCCATAGACTCACAACAAACTATGTGAAAAAGACATAAAACAACTGCTTACAATAGTGTGAGAAAGAATACAACACTTAGAAATAAATTTAACTGAGGTAAAAATATCACTGAAAACTTCAAAATATTGATGAAAAAAATTGAAGACAAAAATAAGTGGAAAGATATGTATTCAGAGTGAAATAATTAATGTTGTTTAAAGTTCCATGCTATCCAAAGTAATTCACAGATTCAATGCAATTCTTATTAAAATCCCAATGACTTTTCTACAGAAATAGAGAAAACACTCCTAAAATTTATATGAAATCACAAAAGATCCTGAGTAGCTAAAGTAATTTTGAGCAAGAAGAACAAGCTGGAAGCCTCACATTTCTTCATTTCAAAATATATTAAGAGGCTATTATAATCAAAACAGGCTGATATTGGCACAAACACAGACTTATAGATCAATGGAATATATTAGAGAGCCCAGATAAAAAGTTGCACATACACCAATCAACTGATTGTTGACAAATGTACCAAAACACACAATGGGGACAGTCTCTTCAACAAATGGTGCTGGGAAAACTAGAAACCCACAGGCAGAAGAATGAAATTGGATCCTTATGTTAGAGCATACACAAAAATCAACCCCAAATAAATTACAGGCTTATATAATAAGACCTGAAACTTTAAAAACATATATAAGATCTGAAACTTTAAAACTTCTGGAATAAAATGTAGGAGTAAAGCTCCTTGACATTGGACTTGGCAATGATTTTTTTGAATGTGACACCAAAAGCCAAAAGACACCACATTTGGATGTGAAGAAACCTAAGAAGGGGCAAGGCTGCTCCCAGTAGTCTTTTTAATAAGGCACTATGGGCCTTATGTCAATTAAGGTGCTGTTTAGGAGAAACAGGCCCTCACCAGACAGATTTTCCAGTGTCTTGAAATTGGATTCCCCAGCCTCCAGAACTGTGAGAAATAAATGTTTGTTGTTTATAAGTCACCCAGTTTGTAGTATTTTGTTATAGCACCCTGAACAGACTGAGAAAGACCTTCTTGGGGTATGTATATTTTTAAAACCCTATTCTCTAAGTTCAGAATAATTTTGATAAATGAATGGCTGTCATTGAAAGAACTTCCTGGTGTCAAAACTAGCAGTTTTGGGGACTGTGAAGGGGGATCAAGCTGTGCTGCACATTGGGATCCCTGCCAAATAAATGACATTTCCTGAGAACACAGAATTTTTAAAAGTTGCCTTGTCCTTACTAAACCTGTCGAAGGATGTTTTTTAAAAAAAGACAGTCAATCTTCTGAGGATAATAAAGAGAAAAGCTAACAAGCCTTTAAAGTTAACTGAGCTAAAATGAGCTGTCTGATTGGAACTAATAACTTCCTAGGTTTTTTTTGAAGATATTTTCAGATGTTCAAGTTTCCCGAAGTTTTATTTTGTACACACACCATTTTCCAAAGACCTTCTGTAGGATGTTTGTCACCAAAATGATATATTAAGGAAGAAAAGTGGTAACCAGGAACCAGATTGTCCAACACAAGAGAGGCAAAGGGAATCCCCAAAATGATGGTGAAGGTGTCACAAGGCAATGCCTCACAGCAGGCCTGGACAGCAAGCAGTCTAGATTGCATCAGGTCAAAAAGTTCCTACAGAATTTTTGCCCAATAAGATGTAAGTGATATAACAACTAATGTGTTTGAACATATTGACAGGAAATTTTCACACTTAGGGAGAGTTCTGGATTGGACTGATGAAAAACACACAAGAAGCTAAGCAATAAAATCAACAAAACAATGATTAAATTCAGGAAAAACAAAATGTGGCAAGGAAGTAAGAGTATGCTGTTGTGTCAGCTATTGAGTTGAAGTTTATGCTCAGCAACATTTTTGCTGAGGTTTTCATAATTAGCTTAATTTGTTGGAATACATTTGGAAAAGTAGGTTGCTAGTGGATCTTTACTGTGTATATTAATATATGGGTGCTAGAATTTAGGGAAAGTTCTTTGAGCATAGCTTCACCCAGTAGTTAACCCAAACACAGGAAAGTAGTATTAGTTAAAAGTATAGTGGTTAAAAGCACAGGTTGGAAAGGTGACCAAGTTCCAGTTTTGTCACTTAGCTGAGCATTTAATCTTAGACAGGCATTATAATATTTGAATGAATTAGTCATTTTTTGTCTAATATAAAGAGTTGTTCTGAGTATTTGATAGTATGAATTTAAAACACTTGAGTATCATGTCTGGCCCTTAATAAGTACTTGATAAATTCTAGATAAAATTATTGTATGAATAAGAATTTTAGTTAACAAGTATAAGGTAACCTATACTTCACTTTGTCACTGTGAAAAAAAACATTTAATTATTTCAATAATTATGAAGATGTATTAGGCGATATGATTTTCATTTTTTAAATGAAGAATCACACATTCACAAAGAGTAGAAGGTTTATTTAAATATCTAATGGGTGTTTATAGATGAGAATAGATATATATGGGATTTAATAAAATTTTTAAAACACCATGTATTGTTTTAATCCATTATGCCACCACCTGTTAAAACTGTTAGATTTGTCATTAGACAAATAGGGGCCACACTTTTATTAATCAACCTTTGTAAGTTTCTGTCTGGCCCTTGGAAACACACAGTTTTCAATTTATAAAGAAATTTTTATGTATATATATTTAACTATATATGTTATATATATTTGTTTTATATGTATATACATAGACATATCTTCTAAGACATAACTTTGTTTTGATTTTTACATTTATTCCTCCAAACATGGAGGAATAAATAGCCTTGTTTTAGCAATATATCTTATTCCAAACATTCTGACTTGTGATTAAACAGGGTCAAGAATTTGTAGACCACACAATCCAAGCTCTGGATCTCTATTTTTCAGCTGAGATATCACTAAAACTTTCTACCACAGTCCCATAATAAACTGTCTTCTAAGGGAACCCACAAGTTCACTTCTTTTAATTTCCCTGAAGACTCAAGCTTATTATATTTAGGTTATATTCAAACCTAGGCTGAACAACCAATTAAGTACTGTACTCTAAAGTAATTATATGTGAAGTATTATGTTTTGTAGGCAAAATGGTATGTTTAATTTAAAAAATGGAAAATTGTCTTATTCACAAATACAAAATGGACATGTTTCTTCTCTGAAGCAAGCTTTAGTTTTCTCAGAGGAGTAGGATCAGTAGCCATGAAGATGGGAGAGGAGGCATGGATGGTTCAAAGCCAGATGAGAAGATATGAAATAGTCACTAGGACAGAGGGAGAGTCAGAGGATTAGGGAAGTAGTAAATGATGACTAGTAAGCCTCAAGACTGTGCTTCAGATTCGCAACCATGAATTTAATCCGTTGGTGTGGTTGAGTCTTTTTTCCATATCTTTTCAGCACTACATAGAGAGTTGAATTCAGTCAGGGTTGCAATTTTGCTGAGGAAGCACAGTGACACAAGAGAGAAGAAAGGGTGTCAAGGGGATACATAAGGGAGTAATTTGGTAAGTGGCTATAGAATTTGAACCAAGTAAAGAGGACAGGGAAAACATCAATGTTGTGGGGAGGAGCATCAGAAGATGCCAATATGATGGATTGGTGGTTCTGATGGGGTTAAAGATGGTTGAAGATAGGGAGGGTTCTGGAAATGGGAGAATGGAATCAGATATTTGGGGTCAGTGATTTGTCAGCTGACACTCAATTTCTTGATATTCCAGACAGTACCTATGTTAATGCTGGGAAAACAATGGAAACTCAGCCATTGCTTGTTAAATTGCATCTAATTATAGTTTCACATAAATAGCTTGAGGGAATGATGTAAACCACTTCACAAACATGAGATGAAACACTGGATTTTAGTACAGAGAATATGGATTCTAATTCTATGTTTGAAAATAAAAAAGGTAACTATCACTTGCCATACAGACACAACATACTTCTTTACAAATACCAAATTATGAATGATTTAGTATTCTCTCAAGTGCATAAAAATTGTTTCTTATAAATTTTTGTATAAATCAATACACATATAATAGGAATACTGCATATTGAATGCTTATGTTCTCTGAATTTTATACATATCATCAGCCCAAATGGTTTATTCTGTGATATAAACATATGCTAATAAAGACAAAAATCCTAATGATATATCTCATGTGAAATACAGAAAACATGTTTATAAGATTTCAGTATCTACATCTGATATTTTAGTTGTGATAAATTTTTTGTATTTATATTTTTCAGTTTTGAGAAGGCAAGCTGGATATTAATACAATGGATGGATTAAACTTAAAGAACAGAAAGAATGGAGGGTATTAAGAAACTGTAATAAGCACCTTATTTCATCTGTACAATAATTTTGTAAAGTGATTTATTATTCTCATTTAACTAATGAAGAAACTGAGACTCAGAGGCTACCCAGGATTTGAAACTAGGCCAAGTTTATTCCACACGCTATCATATTAATCTGTGTTAAACTGCTTCCATCAAATCTAGGATTTAAACTACTTTGTGATATAAGTCTCAGCTACACAAGACTGGTGATAGAGCATTTAAAAGATTTGTTCCATACTTGCTCTCAGGTCAAATACAAACAACCTTAACTTTCTGGAACTCTGAGTTTAAAGCACAGTCAAGGTTGACTATGCAGCGTCCTTAAAATGTCATTGTAAGCTGCATTTGTTCTATAATTATTTCTGGACAAATTTTAGATAGCATCAACTTTCTGGCTTTTTTAATGTTATGCTCAGGTTATAAAGTCCTTTATTTCTGAATCATTTACTGGTGCGAAGCACTGGAAGCTTAGTTCATAGTCTTTGTACTCTTTACATACAAGTTGACCAACAGCTATTGGAGCAAATAAGAAGAGACATCTACTTAAAATTATCAGGGTGTCAGCCTGAAAAAATTATAGCTGATGGTATCATTTATAGAGAAGATGATAGAAAAAATGGCAAAGCTGACACCAGAAATTTTCATGTCTACCATTCTTATTTTGTGTAGAGGCAAACAGTCACACACACTAAAAAGAAAGTTCAATACTAAACCCATGATGAACTCAACATAGATAAGTTAAATTTCATTTATTATACTCATTTAAAGATGGTAATGCAATAAGAAATATTGTTAAGAAATTTTCTGTCCACAGTGATTAAAACAAAATAAAAAATTTGATATATAAAGGACAAACTCTAATTTTATTTTGAAAATTAGTTTGTGTGTACACCTGCACAATTCAAGGATATTTGGCAAATGGGGCAATACTCTATTGGGTAGGTAGTGCAGATTAAAGAGAGATTTCAGAAGGGCAACATATTGTATCCTAGAAGAAAAATGCATATAGCTATTGACTAAATTTGGAAGAAATTGTACAGGTTAGTCAGATCTTATGGACAGAGAGAGAGAGAGACAGAAAAAAAAAAAAAAAAAAGCAAAAAGAGCAAACAGTCTAGAATGGTTTGCTTTACCTCTAACCACTCCAGTAAAGGGAGCAAGGAACTCACTAGGAATCTTAGCAAGAATAGTTAAAAGGTCTCCTGCAAGACTGCCTATTTTAGTTGCATTGTAAAGTGAAAAGCTAAATGCTGGTAATCAATAGAGACAGTCATACACTGATTCTGTCTTACAAACATATCTGCGGAAAATTCTGAGGAGTGCTTATGACCTTGGCCAACGATGAGTTCACAGAGGAATGAATTTGACTTAGTCTAAATGAGTTAAGTGACACTTCAATTCCTCTTGTTTTCTCTCTCTGCTTCAACAACAAATCTATTGAGTCATTTTATGTGAAATGAACTGTTTAATAATATTGCTTCATACTTGACAAATGAAAATTTCCTTTCTTATTAATCTACCACTTTATTGAGCACTCACTATGCCTGTACATTGATAGGGGCTATTGTGGATCCAGAAACAACACAAGGTTCAGTCTGGTTTTCAAGGAATTCATACTGAAGTTGCAAGGGAGCATGTCATAGTAGAGGAAGAACTCACAATACTTCATTGCCAATTTAAGTTTGTTCTTTCAATTTTATTTTTTAAGGATCTACTGAGACATGGAAGACAGGTTAATCACTTAGCTCTATTGCAACTCTAGGAAAATTGATGAGTTTATGTGACAGAGCCCAATACAGACTTCAAAAGGGTGGGGAAGTATTCTTCCTTTTATTTCATACATAACCAGATTGTAAATTTTATCATCTCCCCTGGAGTAAGTGACAGTGACACACATAAGGCATTATTTTTTGATTTTACTTCCTAATGAAAAGATTAGAAACAGTTTAAATTCCAGCATCGAGCTGAAAAGGTGTCAGGAGGAAATAATAAAACCTAGGTTTTGTTGCCCCATCATGTTCTTTAATGGAAACAGAAGGAGTCGTCAATCCTCAGTTTAACACCATAACCCTGGGGAGAAGTAGATTCTATAGAAAGGGAAGGTAGTCTTAAAGTGAGAGAAGTGCTAGTGATCATATTTCAATTAAATAACTCATTAACAGTGTTGAAAGTGAGCTATTTAATAGGACAATATAATAAGCTTTACTCTAAATAAATGGTGTAATGATTTGCCAGACACCAGAGAGCACATTTATTGCTTATCGAGAACAATTGCATGGTATCATTTTCTTCCCCACACAAGGCATCCCAGAATAGACTCCTTTATGAACATAATACATACACTACCAGAGTCTCAAGAGTAATGTGCTCAAATGTTTAAAGACTTTTATCATTTAACTGATTACCCATATATGCTTTTTCTAGCATATTTGAGAGAAAAAGTTTCCCCTCCTATCCTTCAAGTAGAGGATATGATTTGTCTTCAGTATTTTTCACATATTTGAGAGAAAGGTTGGAATAGTTGGCAAGTTGGTAAAACAGATAATAATGCCTTCAATTCTGATTGCCTTTCATTATAACTAACAATTATGATTTTTTCACACTATGATGCTGTGCAAATCCATTCTTGTACAGAAATAAGTTTTAGTAGATGAGAGAAAAATCACTTAATTGCTGCAGAATTAGGAAGAGCTTTCAAATTAATTCATTTTCATTAAAGTCCTTACAGTGTCATAGTCTCTATAAAGCAATGACAAATCAACAGTCAGACTTGAAATAGAATCATTGCCTAATTAAATCTTATAATTCATTATCTTGCTTTATCATATAAACAAAACAATTTACTTCATTATGACCAGGTATGGTCTTCACAAATGTGCATGGACTATTTATTTAGAAATCATAATATCATGAAATGCATTCATCTCTGATGCACATAAAAGCTTTATTTTACTGTTGAATTAAGATGAGAGTGTGGATAAAAATTTATTGGCATAGAAAGCTGATGCATCTACTCATGGATTGCTGCATATAATTAGGGAACAGAAAGAATTTAGAGAGGAAGAATAATTTACATGCAATGCAGATATTTATATATTTTCTCTAGATAGCTGGCTAGCTAACCAGGTTTTAGTAAAATTAACCAAAATTTCTTTAGAAAGGTCAGTTAATAAACTTGTTTTTTTCAGAGAAAGAATATTAGTTTTACTGAACATAAGAGACTTAAACTTCATTCTCCAGTTCACTTATTTTTGGCTCATTAGGTGTTTTTAATGTTCCAAGTAGATAAATATTACATGTATTGGGTACTCTCAATGTTCCAAGTACGTAAAAATCATAAATATATGGTATTTGTCTTAGAGAAATTCATAATATAATGGAGAATAAACTGTACCCGTAGATCTGTAGCCTATACCTAACAATAAAAGAATATGTACTTTTATTACAAATAAGAAGAAACATTTAAAAAATTAACAACATACTTGGCCACAATGTGAAAGGAATTAACTAATAAGAACTTAGTATCATCAAAACCATGTAGTCTGCAATGTATTTCAAGAAAAACAATGAGTACAAAGGTCTCAAATGTATTAGAGCACCAGAAAACAATTGAGTAAACCATAAGGAAGTAAAAAGAAAGTAAAAGAAGAGACATAATAATGATAGCTGCAGTAGAAAGTAGAAATTAATGAGTTGGAAAACAAACAAATAAACAAACCAAATAATAGAAAAGATCAACAAGCCAAAATAGTATTATTTGAAAGATTAATAAAATAGAAAACCTCTGGCAAGGTTGCTAAAAAGACTAAAAGATAAATGGCATGAAACAATGTTAGGAATGTAATGGAGAAAACAGTTACAGATATACTAGAGATTTATAAAAGAGAAGACTGCGGATTATACGTGAAAATAAATCAAAAATACAGTGTGATGAAGTAAATTACTTCCTAATTAGATTGTAATTTACGAAAAAGTTAGTCAAGAAGAATAAAGGTATAAGATTAGAAAGAAAGAATATTGTCATAGGTAGATGAAATGATTTTATAATAAAGATTCAAAAGAATCTGCTGGCTACAAATTAGAACTTATATTCAGCTCTGTAGCTCAATGTATAATAAAAACATCAAAGCTAGTAATGTTTCTACATAGGATCAACCAAAGTTAGGAAATGTATTTCTTAAAAAGTGATACAATTTGTAAAACTAACAACTTAAAGTACTTAATCATCACTCTAATAAAATGTGTATATATTCTTCATGGAAGTCACAACGTTTTATTGAAAAACACATAATAAGACCTAAATAAAGGGAAATACCATGTTCATGAATTACAACATTTACCATGCCAAAGGTACCAACTCTTCCCAAATTAATCTTTCAATTAAAGCCAATTTTAAAAATTTCAATAGATTATGTATCTCAACAAGTTGAACCTCATATTCCTATGGAAGAATTAAGTATCAAGAATTGCAAAAACAAAACAAAAACAAAAAACAATAACAAGAACTTAAACAAATTTACAAGAAAAAAACAACCCCATCAAAAGTGAGTGAAGGATATAAACAGATACTTTTCAAAAGAAGACATTTATGCAGCCAACAAACATATGAAAAAAAGCTCATCATCACTGGTCATTAGAGAAATGCAAATCAAAACTACAATGAGATACCATCTCATGCCAGATAGAATGGTGATCATTCAAAAATCAAGAGACAACAGATGATGAGGAGGATGT